>PVKE010000944.1:0-33693 GCA_004027555.1 Craseonycteris thonglongyai | reverse complement strand
GTGACCGGTTGGCAGGGCTGCCCAGGTCATGGGTGCCAGCCCAGCTCAGTTCAGTGCACCATTCGTGATAACAAAGCACCATTCTACTGAGCGCCAAGGCCACCTGCCAAGTACCAGTGTGAAGGCCTTATCCACACCACAGCTGTGAAGTGACAGTAGCCTGTGCTTGTGACTGATGCTGCCTGGGACACTGTCCCAGCCCCACCAAGTATTCTGAAAGGGGAGGGAGCTGGGAGAGAAGAGGAGGGAGAGGGAGGACAGGGGAAGGGAGAAAGAAGGGAGAGAGGGAGGAAGAGAAGGGGATGGAAGAAGAAGAGGAAAGAGGGAGGAGGAGGGAGAGGGAGGAGAAAGAAGAGGAGGAGGAGGAAAGGGAGGGGGAGGGAAAGAAGTAGGGAGCAGGGAGAAGGAGGGGAAGGAAGAAAGAGGAGGAGGGAGGAGGAGGAGGGAGGGAGCAGGAGAGAGGGAGGGAAGAGGGAGAGGACGGACCTCCTTGGTACCTGAACAGCACCTCTGCACAGGACACAGCCTACTGATGCTCCTGAGGAGCGAGTTTCTCCCTCACAGTAGAACTCTCCTTCCAAGTGAGGAAATGCACGGTCACCTACGGGAAACGGCATTGGACTTGAGTCTGGAGACCTGTATTCTAGTCTGAAATTTACCTCCAGCTAGCTGTGTGACCTGAACCATCCACGTGACCTCTCTGGGCTGCCTTGTACTGGGCAATTACACGATTCCTTCTCTACCTCTGAGCCCTCAAAGGCAGTCAAGTGAGGCCCACGTGTGTCCACTGGGCTGGATGCAGGGACTGTGGGAGGTGGCAGAGGTGGGCCAGCCAGCCTGGGAAGTCATGATGCTCTGGCAGGGCTCTGGGTTCTGAGGAGGAGAGCATCCAGAGGACTGTCGGCCACACCAGGACCTGGCTTCTAGAAATTCTCTGCTCTCCTCTCGCTGTCAGCATCTCCACACACTCAGCTGCTCCACTTTCTGCACTCACAGAACTGTTTATGCACCGGGTCCTTGCGTTCTCTCCTGTCCCTCACAGTTACCTGCTAGGTTCAAAAAAGACCACCTACATGGTCTCCCCATCCCTGCTTACACTGCTGGGACCAGCTTCCTCCCCTCTGCTGGGCTCACCTCTGTTGGAATAGTGCACACTCCCGGGGCACACCCATCAGTCCTCCTGCAGATGTCTCTGTGGCCCTGGACCCTCCTGGCCTCAGCCTTCGTCAGGAGCTGCCACCTTTGCTCCCCTCTGCCTTCCTGGCCACTCTGGACAGTGTCGTTTTCATGCTCCTTCCCCTTTGTTGGTCTTTGGGATTCAGCCCTCAGCCCTTTCACTCTATATTCTCCTGTATTTTGTGTCCTTGTGGCTTCCATTGCCACCTCCATGCCACTTACGCCCATACCTGTGTGCCCTCATCCCATAACAACACGTGCTGGAGGACTCTGCACCTCCCTGTGCACGGCTCCTCTCACAGGCGCCTCCCTTTTTATGGTCTACAAATACAGAGGATGCCAACAAATGTACACACATTTTAAGAAAGGAAAAAACTGTATTAAAATTGCAATATTCAATATATACCAATAGGAAGATGAATGCAAGTTATGGTTGACTTCTGCCAGAACTGTTCGAGTGGTGACCATCAGTATCCAGACACTCCTGATTACGGTGAACTGCCTGACCCAAGTGTCCACTTGTATCGCTGCACATGCTGTTTCCATTTACCATGCGTCTCAAACTGACCACGAACACGTGCAATATCATTAGGTGTGTTGGAGGTTCTGTTGCATAGTCACACCTCCATTGTCATTGTACTTCCATAACGTTCTCAAATTTCAAAACCACTTCAAAATGGTCTTACGCGCCTCGACAACCCTGCTTATGCCATTTTCTTTGATTGATGCCATATTTGGAGCGAACTTCATACTACACATTGCTACCATAATTCACCTTCAAAAAGTGATGCATAGATAACTATGCTGAGTCTTGCTGAGTGGTGTTCATTATTGTTGTTGCGTGTTTTTGTGTGCTGTCGTAAAAATGTCAGAGCTTGAATTAGAGCAAATATTAAATTTCTTACTAAACTTGGCAAGAGTAGAAGTGAAATCAGGGACATGTTAGTCCAAGTTTATGGGGATAACGTCTCTTAAAATGTGTAGACGTTTTTTGGCTTCCCCCGGAATTACAAAGCCTGACAATTAGGTTTGCGAACTTGCCACCATGCACTTCCGTTGGCAGCACCGTACAAACAACTGGGTAAGGTTTCATAACCTCAGTGTATCAGTGTCCCACAGTTGTGTTCGTGTTGATGTGTGGCGGTGTCTTGCTGAGTGGTGTTCATTATTGTTGTTGCGTGTTTTTGTGTGCTGTCGTAAAAATGTCAGAGCTTGAATTAGAGCAAATATTAAATTTCTTATTAAACTTGGCAAGAGTAGAAGTGAAATCAGGGACATGTTAGTCCAAGTTTATGGGGATAATGCCATGAAGAAAATGACAGTGTGCAAATGGGTTAAATGTTTTTCTGAGGGGAGAAAAAGCATCACTGATAAAAAGAGGTCAGGGTGGCCAGTAAGGAGCAGAACTGATGAAAAGACTGCAAACATTCATCAAATTGTTCATTAAAATCATCAGCTGACTGTGAGAAGCATAGCAGACCAAGTAAACAACTATAGAGAAATAGAAAAATCTTAACTGAAAATCTTGGCATGAGAAAGGTGTGTGCAAAAATGGTCCCGAAGGAGCTCACTGATAAACAAAAGCAAAGGAGAGTCGAAGTTTGCCAAGACCTCCTGGAGAGGCAAGATATTTTGGGCGGTGTTATCACTGGTGGTGAAGCATGGGTGTACCAATACAACCCTGAAAGAGTGTCAAAGTGTACCATGGAAGTCAGACAATTCTCCACGACCAAAAAAGTCCCGTCAATACAAATCAAGAGTAAAAACAATGTTGCTAACCTTTTTTTGATATCAGCGGGATTACTCATTATAAATTTATACCAATTGAACAAACAATCAAACAAGTTGACTATTTGAAAGGGCTAAAAATACTGTGTGGAAAAGAAAAAAAGTGACCTGAACTTTTCACCAACTCATGGCTCTTACATCATGACAATGCACCAGCTCCCACGGCACTGTCTGTGAGGGAGTTTTTAGCCAGTAAACAAATCACTGTATTGGAACAACCTCCCTACTCATCTGATCTGGCCCCCAGTGACTTTTTTCTTTATCCAAAAATAAAGAAAATATTGAATGGAAGGCATTTTGATGACATTCAGGACACCAAGGGTAATAAGACGACTGCTCTGCATGCCTTTCCAGATAAAGAATTCCCAAATTGCTTTGAAGGGTGGATTAGGGACTGACATCGGTGCATAGCTTCCCAAGGGGAGCACTTGAAAGGTGCCTGTAGTGGTACTCAGCAGTGACATGTAGCACTTTTTCTAGAATGGGTTTGCAAACTTCATTGTCAGACTTCGTAAGTTGGGTGTGAACTTGCTATGGAAAGGGGTTCCCAGTCATCAAGTGCATCAAACCCAGGACAGGCAACACAATAGCAAAGGAAAATTCTAAGCTGACTCTAACCAGGGCAGCAACTATCTGTATTCCACAACACGGAATTCCCGATGCCCGGTTCCAGGCTGCAACATAATGACAACCATGAATAAAAATGTTATTCCAGTCCTGGGGCTAGATGTTGGCATGAATCAGTGAACAGAGACAAAATGAGGGGGTGGAGGGAGGGGAATGGAGCACATGGCACAAAAAGAGCTGCCAGGGCTGGTGTGGTTGCCAGAGCTGCATCTGGATCTCATTTTCAGCCTGGACAGTCCCTGTGACCAATGTTTTCCACTTGGCCCTGGACAGTTTCACCACGATTGATTGGCAGTCAATGCTTCAAAGTGCTGGTGTTGTGTTAGCACAGTAGACTGGCTTCCACACTTTCGTACTTAGAACATTTTAAATATTTTAGATCCTCACATGTATTATTGTCTATGAATCTATTGCATGACAATTCTTAGCTGGGGTAAACTTCAGGCTGCTGTGGTAAAGGCACTGGTCAACTGATGAAACCATCTCTTCTGCAGGGTGACCTGCCCATCCTGATAGCTGGGGTTTCTAGTCAAACTTGACTTTTGAAGTTGACTTTATATCCAGAACTGCTCGCTTGTTTTCTGCCTGAGTTTTGGTGTTCAGAATCACTGATTCCCCCTGTGGGCCCCCTGTTGGTATCAAGCCACCTGAATGGCTGATCAGAAAACTGAGCATGGGATCCAACCCAAGAAATTGCTAGAAAAGCCCCATGAAGATCCCCACCCCACAGAGCACATTCTTGCCCCCAGATTCAACACCCTCCTGGCTGCAAAGTACACAACACACCAGGAATATTTGTCTGTTGATGGCTCCCTCTTACATAGAACCCCCCACCCTGCCCCCACACACCATTTTTTTAAAAAAGATGTTAATATCACCTATTGAGTTACCATGTAAGTTGCCAAACCTCTCACCATGTGTAGATGTAAGAATCCAACCCTTGCGGGCCCACAGCTTCGCCACAGTCACCATATAGCAGAAAGTCTGCAAGTACGATCACTTGTTCACCCAACCACCTTAGGTCCCAAGGCGGCCAAGGCCCCCTGTGCATGATAAGTTAGGAGAAGGCTGTCAACCTGAATTGCCATTTTCCTGAGGGGTATCAGATGGAAAAACTCCTCTGATATGAAAACTGACATCTAGAAATTCTCCTCAATCTATAGAGGGGAGCTTTCCCCCAGCACACAATGAACAGGATAGGATTGGCTGGCCATGCTCACTTCTGCATTCTTCCCAGGAAAATGAGTCAACCAGAACCAAGCTGGGAGCTCCCAGGGAGATTGCACCTGCTCTTCCCAGTCAGTCACTTGATGTGGTTAAGTTTGTCCTTTGAAAGACATGCATGGCTTCCATGCCACCCGAGGGCTGTAGAGCAGCCCTCCGGGACAGCCCACGCCGTCCGCTAGGGTCCTGTGCACCGCGCTCCACCCTGCACCAGCCTCCAGGGGACCGACTGGGCAGAGGGGGCCTTCTGAAGAGGGGTCGCACTGGTTTACCCAGTGAGATCCTCTTCTCTGTTGTGTTCCACAGCAATTGTCCTAAGGGGCTTCCTGGCTCCAGCAGAGATCAAACCAGACACATCTACAATCTTTCAGATGGCTTTATTAAAGGCTATTAATATAAAATACAACCAAGTTACAAGTGGTCAGTAAGAATTTTCATTTTTGAAAACTTATATCAAAGAAAGGGAGGCTGCTCTGACATCCACGCGGTGGAGGGCAGCACACCCAGACCCAGAGGGCGGGGGAGGGACCCCCAGGTGAAAGAACTGAGACTGGTTTCTGACTTCTTGGGAGAGTTTTTGCAAAATAACATCACTCAAAGAAAGACACTGTGTCCTTGGGCTGAATCCCGGGTGCAGGGGGCGGGAGTCAGGGGAATTCCAAAACCACATACAGGCTTCAGCTGAAAAGTATGCATTTAAAAAAAATAAAAAACTGGTTTTAGAAGCTCCATCCTGATACATGGGGAGGTGGGGGGGGGGGGGAAGATGGCAAACACAGCTTAATTTTTCCATATCTGGACAAACACAGACCCCCAGGAAGGTGGGAAAGGAAGGTCCTCATACAGATAGCGGGGTTCTGAGGTGAGTCAGAAGGTCAGGCAGGATAGGAGGCACCAGCAGGCACCCTCCAGACCTCTGCTTCTCCCTCACACTCTCCTTGACTCCCCCAGAGCACAGTCAGGCAGCACAATTTCAGGACTGCCTCGAGGACTTCCCGGGAGAACTTGAAGGGAATAGTGGGAAAGAAATCAGAATTACCTCCCAGAAGGACAGGACACAGTGGACGACCGCCCCAGGATGTGGGTTTCTCCTCCCTGCCATGGACACCAAGGAGAACTCACGCCTACACATGTCCTTGTGTTCAGGGGACCCTGCTCTCACTCACAGGTTCTAAGACAGCCCACTGCCCTCAAGGATGGAAGTCAAGGCCTGTGCTAAGTCTGCCTGGAGGCTCGAGGCTGACCCGAGGACTGGGCCCCTGCCATGCTGGTGGGGGTGGGGGATCTCCTAGGCTTCCTTTTCCCTCACCACCATGATAGTAACCTTTCTTCCCTTTCATGTTACACTTAAACGCTACAGAAAGAACCTGTATTTGCCATGTTCCAGTCACTACAGCGGGAAGGTCAACTCAAGATGCAAATAGGCCAAATGAGGTTTTAGGGACATTAAACAATTGGCAGGAACCAAACCAAATGTTGGCTAAGCCACAGCTTTGGCAGAAATTTTCCTGGAAAAAAAAAAAAAGTTGCCATGTGCTTTACCTCAGAGCCAGAAAAATATTCTGGAAATCGTTTCAGAAGGTCCTACAAAACAGAAAGGCATTTAAAAAGACATTTTGATATTGAGACCAGGTGCTCGCTGGCAGGACTTGCTGGGATTAAGGCTTCAGGTGAGAACACAGTGAGAGATGACGTGCAGATCACACTTGGGCATGTCCTCTGGCTCAGGGGCCACTGCTCAGGGTGCAGGCTTCCCAGGGTGAGGCCCACACCCCACCTCACCTGTGGGGGCATCGGCCACCATGCTCCCTGGGCCACCTGGGAGTCACCCCACACCAGCAACTGTGGACAGTGCTGCTCCAGGAGACGTCACTGCTATGACCACAAACATCTCCAGAGGGTGCTGCTGGGTCCCTGCAGAAATTGGACTCTTCCACTTCTGTTGGTTGGTGGTCAGGGTTGGGGGATGGCCCGCAGTGACGCAGCTTTACCAGTCCTTGGGATGAAGGAATTCCACTGCACCTGCCAATCTCAGGCTAGAAGGTCTAACACTACTAATCAGAAGAGCCCTGTCCTCCAGAGACACCTGCCATCAGCCCTTCCTTCTGCAGATGCCCAGGACAGGTAAGTAGAGAACTTCCAAAAGGAAACGGTATAAGCCCAAGAAAAGTGGTAGCCCTACAACCACTAAATCTAGATACAAAATAATGAAAAGTTAATATTAATACAAAACTTTGAAACATGCAACTCTTAAACAATAATGAATAGTTTGAGTAACCATCAAGGCAGCTTAAAGATGCCCTCTGCCATTTGCCAGGTCTCTTTCCTGGAAGTGAGGCAAGGGCGGAGGATGGCACACGACGTAGGAAGTGTGGTTTCAGCAAGGAGCCCTGGGCGGCTGGAGCCCGGGGGTGGGGGGACCGTGTGAGGCAAACCTTTCCATGGTCTCAGCCAGCACGCTGATGGCACTGTTGCTAAGGACATCACCAACAATCACCCATCAAAGGTGACCCGCACATTTGAAAAGAGGGGGGAGGGGATAAAGGAGAAGATGGGACTCACTTATGATTTTTGGAACATGGTTGAGAAAATCCTTTCTCTGAGGAGAAGAAAAATTGGGTTGCGGCTGGAACAAAAGTTTCATTTATAAGATTTACTGAATTTCTAAGTCTATAAAAATTTCAAATGTAAAACTTGTTATAAAACCATTGAAAATAGCATACAGATCTGGTCTTACCAAAAAGGGAAAAATCTGGAAATCTGGACAAGGCAATATTTACCAGTTTCCAAAAGATTAAGAAAAAGTATACAGAAACCCAGAAAGAAAAAAAAACCCAGGGGAAAGCTTCCCATTGCCTCCTCCTCCATCACACCACTTTGGAAAACATTTTGGGGTTCTTGGTTTTCCGTGAGGCTTTTTTGTTTACCAGTTGTCCAGAAAATCAAACCCCGTCTTCAAGATGACATTACTTGAGCCGACCTGCAGAAGGGACAAAGACACCAAAGTGAGGCATGAGGGGTTTCCATCCCGCATAATAATCTAAAAACAGCATCTCATTTGAAATGACCCAAATGAAATCTGCCTGCTTCTGTCTCCAAGGCTCCCTGACCTCATTTGCCCCAGTGCTTGGAACCAGAAAATTAAATCAAACTCAATGCAAGCTACATCCTGTCAGGATGTAACAACCCCCTCTCCATCCCCAGACATGTCTGCAAGCAGCTTCCAGACCCACCTACAGAGAAAAGGAGAAAAAAATGTCTCTTCAAACATGACTGGCATCATAGACTAAGACAACATATTACAAATACAATCTCTGTGATAAAACACACACAAACACATACACTCATGAGGGAATGAAAAGTGTGGGGAAGGGATGTAAAGCCTACTTCTTTCAGATTATGTGGAAGGCTCTGGAATGACTGTCCTTAGCCCAGGGACATTCTTCAGGCTGGCCCACTTAAATGACGTGGGGCTGGCTTGAAGGGCCCCTCGGTGAATTCAGCCGTCTCAAGGCGCTGCAGAGTTCAGACACATTCCCACAGGCTCCCACCAGCCGCCTGTGACCTGAGGTGCCCCTTTCTCCAGTGCAACAGCAGGGGGTCAGCAGCCAGGCTGCGGCCTTGCCGGGCAAGGACACTGTGACCCTCCACACAGCTGGCCAGCAGCAAGTGCTCACATGGCGGCAACGGCCCAGGCAGCCTCCCTTGCTGCTTATCTCAGGCCCAGTTTTACTGCATCCAAGACTAATGCAGAATGAGCCAAAACAACAGAACGAAGGAGTTCAGGCAAGGTCTCCTTTTTGTGGTTGTCTATCGGTTTCTTAAATGCGGTGGCATTTCACTGTGTGCTTTGCGCTCAGAAATCTGTTCTTCCAGAGGATTCCATGTACTCTGTCTGGCTCTCTGCTCCCCACACACTTTCCTGCATCTCTTACAATTAAGACACTCACAGATTTTATATAAATGCTTCCTTCAGAGGAGGAGCCAACTGCAGAGGGTCAGAGAAAGACTGCTAGTTAGGGAGAGGGCCAGCCAGCATGTCAGTGAGGAGGAGCCCAGGGCAGGAAGATTAGACACACAAAGAGGAGAGATGGCAGGAACCAGAGGACACAGAAAAGGGAGGAGGAGCTGATGGCGAGCAGAGGGGGAGCCCACCACAGGGCCCCCTTCTTCAGGGGGACAGCTGAGCTGGTCCTCTGCTGAGAGAGGCATGGAAGCACCTGAAACCCCATTCCAGGAAACACCCAGAGGATGACCACAGCCCAACAACAAAAAATGCACTGATTAAACATAGGCAAGGAGCTTGAATAGGCATTTCTTCAAAGATATACAAATGGCCAATAAGCAACATGAAAACATATTCAACATCACTAGCCCTTAGAAGCATGCAAATCAAATCCACAATGAGATGGAAACCACTAGGATGGCTATTATCAAAAATGAAAAAGATACATTCGTGAGTAAGTGGAGAAACTAAACTTCTGGCACGTTGTTGGTGAGAACGTAAAATGGTGAAAATGGTGCAGTACTATGGAAAACACTATGGTGGTTCCTCAAAAAGTTAAACACAGAATTACCATGTAATCTAGCAATTCCACTTCTGGGCATACACCCAAAGAATTGAAAGCAGATATCTGCACTCATGTTCAAGAGCAGCATGATTCCCAATAGCCAAGAGGTGGAAACAACCCAAGTCTCCATCCATAGATGAATAAATAAACAGAATGTGGTCCTGCCATATACTGGAACATTAGCCTTAAAAAGGAAGGAAATTCTAACACAGGCTATAACATGGATGAACCTTGAGGACATTATGCTGAGTGAAATAATCCAGTCACAAAAGGACAAATGCTGTATAGTCCACTTCTATGAGGTCCCTAGAGGCGTCACAAGTAGAAGGGGGCTGCCTGGGGCTGGGAGGAGGGAGGAATGGGGAGTTGTTTAATGTGGATGAACGGTGGTGACGGTTATATAACAATGAAATGTATCTAATGCCACAGAACTATATACTTAATTATACATACGTAACTTCTATGTATATTTAACCACAATTTAAAAATTTTTTTAAATATATGTAAAAAAAAAAAATGATAGCTCAGGAGCCCAGGTGATGCTAACGTGGAGTACAGAGTGAAGCTGCACCGGGGTGGGGTGGGGGAGGCGCGCTAGTGTGCGTGCTGCTCTGGCCCTCTAGGGTCCAAAACCCACCGTCATAAAGAACCAGGCACTGGCTGCCGGGGCAGAGCCCGAAGAAAAGGCCTAACGTGGCTTTGAGCTGTGACAGCCCTGGGCCCCGGGGCCTCTGCTGAAGGCAGGGGGACTTGCATGAGCACCAGCAGGTCTGTTTAAGACCCTGCTCATCACAGCCAGGTCTATCAGGGCCAACAGGCTCCCAGGGGGCCCGGGGATAGCTGGATTCCTCCCTCTGGCCGTCTTCACCTGTCATCTGTAAGCTGGCTGCCCCTCCCCGGGACTCAGCAAGCACTCTGACCCATCTAGAAAACACGAGTGCCGGGAAGCAGTGACGTTCCAGGACGGACAGCACGTGCAACCTTTTCTAAGGCCTCACACAGGTGTCATGAGCAGCCCAGAACTGGTTCTCAGATGTGCCTACATCCAAAGTACTGCTTTGCTCATCACATATCTCAAAACCAAGGCCTCCCTCCCTCTGAAACAAGAATTTTTTTTTGGCTTTGTGCAATCCTCCATTACTAGTTCCATTTTGTCTTCTCTTTTCTGTCTCCACTTCCTAAGCCAGGGCTGGGCAAGAAGTCGATTGCAGGCCACTGGAGGACGGCCAGTCAATTTTGGGGTGACCGCCTGAATGATGAACTCACTGGTGAGTGGACGACACTTGGAGGAGTAGCCCTGAGGCCTGTGCTAAGTAATGCTGACCATTTTGGTACAGACAATGGTCTCTGCTCCCAGAGACGTGGGGAAGCCCTCAGAAGCCACTCCCGCTGCACAGTCCTTCGTCATCATGACACACCCCCCAACCAGGGGACTCTCCCACCTTTCTTCCACTTCTCCTGTGACTCCACAAAGAACCCCATTCTTTAGGGCTCCTCTTGGACACCTGACCCTGCGCTGCTTGGAAAGGAGTCTCCTGTGGTTGTTGGTGGGTGCCCACCTGCAGGTCCCGCCTGCTGCCAGTGTCCCCTTCAGGACACACGCTGGTCCCTTCCTCAGTAACGCCTCAGCCCAACCTCACAGGCCCCTCAGACAGGCAGGCAGCCAAATCCTCCATGCTGACCACCTTCTCCCCACAAGGTCCCCTGGTTCACTGCCCCCCACAATCCCTCCCGACCTGCCCTCGTACCCTGAGGAAGGGCAGCGGGCATCTGGGACACAACCACGGGACAGGCCAGCAAGTCATGAACCCGAGACGGACTCACAGACTTGTCTCCTTGCATATCTGTCAGCCCCCGAGCTGGGTGATGACATGGCAGTCAGCACCCCAAACGTCCTGAGGAAAGGGCAGGGTAAAAGAGGGTGGGGGAGAAGGCGTGGGCGCACACGCACGTCCTGAAGGAAGAGGCGTCCCTAGGTTGCTCCTGGACGCGGGGATTGCCCACCCACCTGTGCAGGTGCGGGTTCTGAGAACAGAGCGTCTTCCACGTCCTCCGTGTCCCCAGGGCCGGCCCCAGGAGACGGCAGCTTGCCGACGGGCTCGGAGCGGGTGGCTTCGTCCAACGTGCTGGCGCAGGCCTGGCCCGCCTGGGGCCCCTCGCACTCGACGCCGGTGCTGGGAAGGACACATGGCTCCTGGCGGAGGTGGCCCGGCCTCTCCGCCTTGACCTCCCTGTCCTTCGGGGCGGGGTCCTGCCTATAGCAGACTGGCATGACCTTTTCACCTTTCTCCATGGACTTGATCTGGCTGGGGGTCAGCGACTGGAACTCTGCCTGGGGCCCCTCCCCACGGGACCGCTCTGCATTGATCTTCCAGAAGGACGCTTCCTCTTCCTTCCGGGCGGGACCCACAGCATCCAGGCTGGCGGGCTTGCTGCCCTGGGAGGGCCGGAGGGCCTGCGAGCCCTGAGCCGCTTTGGACGGCTGCCTCGGCTCACTGCTGGGGCCACTGCTGGGCTCCTGGATGGATAAGGAGGAGACGCTGAACTCCATCTGACTCTATGGCCGAACCCAGGGAGGAGAAAAAGAAAAGCAACCCTTAGAACCAACTGGAGCAGGTATGCCAGCATGCACCCCACCCCCGATCCCTAGCAGCAACAATGCTAACTGCTGTCCATTCGCTAGAATTTTCTTTTTTTTTCCTTTTAAATTTGAAGATGTAATTGGCTTTGTTAAGCAATCCACGGACTGGGCAGCATCCCATGTCACAACTAGCAGGGGGCCCTGGCGCGTTCTGTCTGTCCTGAGTGGTCACTGTCATGACTGCCACGGTGCACCGAGCACAGGGCAACTCTGAAACCAGCAGCCCCTCATGGTCCCCACTACAAATAGCTCAGACTGCTATGGCCTCTCTGCTGAGGACCCTCTGGTGTCTTCAGGACTGATCCCAGTGCCTTCCTGACCAGGAGCTGCTGGGTGGAGGATGGGAGGTATGTGCACAGAGGCCCAGAATGCAGAACTGCAGTCCCCAACGTGGCCTTGTCCCTCCCACCTACAACAGTGAACAAGGGTAAAGAGTCCAGTGGAACCAGAGCCTGCCTTTCTGAACTAAACCCAGAAAGTCAAAGGCAGTCCTAAGTGGGACTGCAGAGACCTGACTCAACCCCTACCCCAGGCCCGACACCCCAACGTCACACCTGCTATGAACTGAACTGTGTCCTCCAAGTTTACACGCTGAAGCCAGAACTCCCAACGTGATGGTGTTAGGAGGCAGGGCGTCTGGGAGAGAATTAGTTTTAGCCAAGGCCATGCGGGTGGGGCCCCCATGATGGGATTAGCACCCTTGTAAGAAGAGACTTCCTCCCCACCCAGCAAGGGCACAGCAAGAAGGTGGCCCTCTGCAAACCCAGAAGAGGGTTCTCACCAGGACCCACCCACACTGGCACCCCAATCTCGCCTTCCAGCCTCCAGAACTGTGAGAAATACATGCCCGCTGTTTCAGCCCCCCTAGTCTGTGGGATTTGTTACAGCTGCTGGGTTTCCTCCCCTGAGATGCTCCAGCTCACCACTGGGCCAGCACTGCTCCATATGCTCTCCCTGGTCTGGTGAGCCAGGATGGGCTACCCACCCCAGACTGAGACCCCCGAGGGTAGGCAGGGTCCCTGGAATAGCCCACACCGATCTGAGAGCCCCAGAAACACTATCCACAATGCAATTCCGCTAACCACAGCAATCTCGAAAAATGATAGTGCTGAGCTATTCTGACCAACAAATCATTTAATGGGAAAGGAACACCCTTCAGAGCAGGACACATGGGAGGACAGAGGCGCCTGCTCTGTGGAACAGGCAGCCGCCAGCCATCACGCCTCACGGTGGTGCCCACAGCTCCTCTTCCTCACCTCTTCCACTCCCTCTCTGTTTTGGTTTGTATTTTTAAATAAATATAATTAAACTATACCATAGAGAGCTTGGAAATTAGAAAAAAGAGGAAAGCCATTGATAATCCTTTCCTCTTCCCATAATCGTGACTGCTTTTTATATTTTTGTGTAAAATCT
This sequence comes from Craseonycteris thonglongyai, assembly GCA_004027555.1. Lineage (NCBI taxonomy): Eukaryota > Metazoa > Chordata > Mammalia > Chiroptera > Craseonycteridae > Craseonycteris > Craseonycteris thonglongyai. Next base: position 20,253 of record PVKE010000944.1, on the reverse strand, counting down.
TTTTCATATACACATTTGATGAGGCTGCAGTTCTGTTACACATATAATTTTGTTCTCTCTAATCACAAGCATTATCCATGGTGTTACACAGCCTTTATAACCATTATTTTTAATGGATGCAAGACACTTCACTGAGTATGTCCCGCCACCTACCACTTAACCACTTTCTTATCAGACAAGTTGCTACTTCTAATCTTTGTTATTATAATTAGTCACATGACTAATTGCTATAGTGAGTACCTGACATTCTGCACGTAATATTGTACTTTCCATTACTGTGCCACTAGCCCCGCTCTGTGTTCTCCAGCTCCCCCTCGATGGCTTTGTAATTGTCCATTCTGCAGGTGCCCCTGGCTATTGTGAACCCTCCAACTGTTCCCGGATCCAAATTTGAAATATGCTTTTTGGCTTCTGTACAAATGCTTTGCTAAACCCAACTAGATAAACAAGATGTGATTTTTGCCTTTATAAGCCCCTCACTATCTGCATTCGGGGCCACGGGTCTTTGAAAGACACTAGTCCTCCATGGTCGCTGGCTTCTGAATAAAGACTCCTAATTCCGCCCTACTTGGCACTCTTTGTGGGTTATTTCTTCTTGTGGGTCTCAACATAATTATGTCCCATTCTTCAGATAGATTTCCAGAAGTAAAATATGAAAACACAAAAGGGTATTTTTTTAATGGTCTAGGTACATACCTATTACCATAGCTGCTTTCCTGGAGTTGCCCCAATATCTGATGTCACCAGCTATCCATCAGAGCAGCATTATCAGTAACTGTTCCCATGTCATCCACAGAGTATAATAACTTAAAATGGCTGTGTGCTTACACAGTAATAACGGCTGATTCAGGCCTTTCCGTTTTTATAGCCAGGACTCCTCAATGGGCACTGACATGTTCATTAGGACAAGAATGAGAACACTGCTTTTCCTACAGAAGCTGCAGGCCCTGAGCTCGGACAGTTACAGTTGTTCTCAGTCTGAGGCTTCCAAAAGCCTGAATTCTGGTGGCCAGAGGTCCCTCCTCAAGGCCCAGATGAAATGAGGAAGCCACAAAGAGACTGAGTCACGTCGCAAGCACAGGCTGCCCTGAAGCTCAACGTTATAAGAAGGTGAACCCAAGAAAAAGCTGTCGAAGCTCTGGCTGAACCAGGTTCTGTGGTTCCGGACAAACACAGAGTATTGAAGTCATCCAAGGCAGTGGGTGCTTTTTGTTGTTGGTTTTGGGGATTTTGAAAATTTTTCTTTCTACAACTGAGAAAGCGGAGGTTTGGAGGAATTGAGTAGATCATCCTAGGTCACTATGAGGACTTCATGCAGCTGGGACCTCAACCTGGCTAGAGCAAGTCCAGGGCCTGAGGCTGAGCCGGGCATCAGGGCACGTGGAGAAAGCCAGTGGCCACCAGGGATGATGTGCATGTGGCCAGCAGAGAGCCTCATGGGTAGCAGGATTTCTGTAAGTATGTCAAGGATCTAATTTGATTTCTAAAGGGCTGTTCTGAGTGAACCATTCCCTATACTCTGCCTACTTTTAGATTCCACAATAGAATAAAACAGACATGTGGACACAGAGATGATGGTTTCTTTAAATAAGCCAATTGCTATAAAGAGCTCAGAAGTGGGGACCAGACTCAGAGAACAGAGCTGACTTTGATTTGGAAATTGCAGTGAGGAAGGCACTTAAAAATGAGCACTTGGTCAAGCTCCAGGCCTTTTTAGGATCAGCAATTTCTCTGGCAGGGTCTCTGCTTAGAAGCCTCTGGAAGCCAGGCAGAACATCGGTCTACGTGGAGGGCAGCGATGGGCCAAGCCAGGGACGTGGGGAAGAGAAGGTGGTCAGAGTGGTTCCAAGACTCTACTTAGCTGGTTGGGACGTCCTCAAACAGGACAGGAGCTGTTCCCATGACTTCTTGGACAACTGGACACTATGTGACAGCTCCTCAGGGGTGGGTGTCACCTGGTTAGAAGAAGTGGCTACCTGGTTTGGGGGGCTTTGGTGTCAAAATGGGGAAAATGAGAACTTACAAAAGAAAAAAGTGCCAGCATAGCTGCCTATAAGTCTCTTTCCCTGGGTATATGTTGGCTTTTATTTTGCAAATAAAACATGACCACAACCCTGTTTAAAAAACAGTCCTTTGGGGGGATGGCTGGGATAGCTCAGTGGATGAGCACTTGCCTTGCAATCACGAGGTCCAGGATTCGATTCCCGGCCCATGCAAACCCATATGCTGAGCTCTGGTGCAACTGGTAACCACTAGGATGGTGGTGAAGGTTCTCACCTCCCATACAGGAGGCCCCTGGTTTGTTTCTCGCCCCGCACGGCCCCACATCCACCTGTGTGAAATGAAACTATATCACAACTAATGATGTACAACTATGGAGACTGCTCTGTCCACGCCCCCCCCCTTGCCTTTCTCAAAAACATAAATAAAAAATAATTAAGAAAACAAACAACAATAATCAGTTGGGCTGGTGGGTGTCCTCCTCACTGCTCTCCCCAGAGGAAAAGAGTCCGTTATGTGTACTTAAATAACACACACCTGCTGGGAAGAGGCCAGGAGGAAGGGAGAGAGGGAGCCGGGTCTTTTATTCCTGTCTGGACCTTATCTTGCTCAGTCCTAGAACTGCAGGGGCTCCGGCATCACTGGGCTGGGGTGGGTCTGGGGGAGCAGCCCAGCCCCCCCGGAAATGCCCATGCTGTGACAGAGCCTGAGCACGTGGACCACGGCAGAGCAAAAGGCAGCTCCAAGCTCATTTGCAAGCAGGGCAGTCACACCTGCAGGTCATGCGGAAGTGCCACCTTTCCCTAGGGCTCCCTTTGCCATTCGCTTCCCTGACTTGACCCCATGCGGCTTTTCTCCCTGCAGCCACATGCCCTCTCATCCTGGGCGGCCTTTGCTCACTGAACTGTCTCCCTAGAAGTGACCCACCTTCACACTGGGCCCCCTAGATGCCCAACAGAGATGTTTCCAGATGCTTCCTGTCTCCAACGTGTCCTCTGCCTCCCCTTGAACCTGCTCCTGGCGCAGTAACCACAAAACCCATGCCAGCTACCCAATCGTGCACTTGGGCTTTTTCTGTTTTAATACAAAGGGAATAAGCACCTGTTCCCTGTTGGGCTGCCGTGAAGGTTCAATGTGGGGAAGCCCTCAGGGTTTGAGGGTAGTGTCCAGCACAGCGAGTGCTCAGTGAGCAAGCTGCCCTGCTCTCCTGATCTATTCAGTCTGAGGTCAGCTAAGCTCCACCCCCACCGTTGCAGGTCATGAGGGCTACCTGCTGGACGCAGGCTCCCTTCACACCCGCCTCTGGTCACCAGGGTGTGGCACATGGTGGCTGCTGCCACAGCTGGGACAGGCAGGCATCGTCCATGCTGAATAGCAGAGCTGGGGTGAATGCCACCCGGAGCTCCTTCTCTGGGTGCCCAGTGTCAGGACAAGAGTCTGAGCCCCGGCCACTCTCCTATCCTAGGGACTCTCCCAGAGGGACTGCGACCTCCTCACCTTCTACCACCCCTTTGGAAGTCATGCCATACTGCAGGTTCTGACAGATAGGGCCCTTCTGACACTGAAATAGATCAGCAAACAGTGGGGGACAGACCTGCCTCGTGGAAGTGACAGGCTATCGAGGACTCTGCTGGACCCGGTGATGAGCACAGGAAAGTGGAAAGACAGTAACATTCCTGGTGAAATTTTCTTATTTCTGGAAAAAAGTCTTTTCCCAGGTGTGGAAGGACAAAGAGCTCCTGGGAAAGGAGACGCCAGCCCCGCCCACAGCGCCGAGCCACACCCCAGCAGTGCCACACCCCAGTGGGCACAACACAGCCAGGGGGTGGGTGAGCAGCTGGTGGTCTTAGAGCTTTGAGGCTGAGAGATGGGAGTAAACAGGAAGCCTATCCTGTCCCGCGATGCTGACAGCCCCACCTCAGCATCCCAAGCGCTAGCTGAAGTCCCAGGGCGGGCGGGCCCGGAGAAGTCGGTCAGCCCATGTGGGGAACTGGGTCTCAGCTGGTCATGTCCGTTCTAAAATCAGAAAGACCACAACTGAGCCCAGCATCTATTTTTAGGTCCCACTCACTGGAGAGGAATGTGTAAAATTTTAGTAAAGGGAGAGGGCATGCAGCCAAAGCTAACTGTTTGGCTTGGCAGCCTCGGCAGATCTACATTGCTGAACAAAGGCAGCAGAAACATTGTCGGAGATACAATACTTTACTGGAGCAAATCCTAATAGATGCACAAACATTTTATCAGCTACTCTTCCCACCAGCCCCTCCAAAGAAGGAAGAGGACAAAGAGGGGAAAATATTAGAAACTTTCCGAATCACAAAATTAGTGCAAGTGACAGGCAAGCTGACAGGGAAGACAGCGCAGCTTGGCCACTGGAGACTGGGGTGTCGGGCCCTCCGGGCGGGCAGGAGCAGCTGTGCCTGGTGGACACCCGCCCACCCCTAACCCTGGGGCTCCCAACACGAATTGTATTTTCACCAGGGAGCCCAGGGGCCCAACTAGCTGAGCAGACAAGTGGATTAACCCCACCGGGTTCCCAGGGACCATCCATCGGGCCCCACCGCAACGTGAGCCCCACGAAAACCCAACAGAGCCCCACCAGATGCCATGGTCACAAGGTTCAGGGACAAATATTAGTCTCTGCCCTCCAGGGCCTCATCATCTCACCGGGACAGGACACACCAGCCACGCGAACATGTTTCCACCTATCCCAGCACTTCCCAAAGGCTCACAGAACAGAGACAAAGCCCCAGGCAGCCACACAGGGGCTGAGCCAGCCCTGGGCTCGACTGCTGTATGTCCCTCACTTTATGCCCTGGTTTCCTCATCTGTGAAATGGGTTGTTGTGAGGATTAAACAAGGAATTGGCCTGAAGATGCTCTGCAGACTGGGGCAGGTGGCGAGTCCCTCAGCATCTATGTGATGGAGAAAACGTAGAAACTGGACTGGCACCAGTCTGGGGGGCAGGCAGACCTTCAGACAGCTGGGGTTGAGCAAGGGCACTGAGGTAAGAAAGGGCAGGGCCACCGAGGCAGGAGACAACAAAGGCTGTGGGAGATGGCAGCACAGGGGCTGTCAGACATGGTGAGGGAGAATGACATCGGACAGAGACTGGCGGGTCTTGCTGAGGAGGGCCTGGGGGGCCTGAGCTGTGCAGGAGATGAGCTGTGGTGGGGGGACAGTGTGGCCCCATGTTATCATGCTGCTCAGAAACCCGGTTGGCCGTGAGGAGGGACAGCAAGCAGGGCTTGGACCCAAGGGGACCCTCTGTGTACATCAGATGGAATGTCCCTCAGGCTCCAGTGGGCAGGAAACACCCACAAGCCACAGACAGACCTGAGCTCCAATCTCTCTGTCCCTTCAACCTGCCAGTTCCCATCTTCCCTGAGCCCTGGCATCCTAACTGCCAGCAGAAATGGTGATAGTGACCAAGGGGTGTAAGAGGTCACATGTGTGCAAGTCCTTGAACCTCCTGAGCTCAATTCTCTGCCCGAGTAAGGGGCTGGAAGGCCTGCTCATTCTGGGGATGGTCTATATTGGCCATCAGAGATGTTCTGATACCAAAGGAATCAAGGAACTGATCCCCACCCTGCCTCCCTACTGTCCCAATAGGCAGCTGAGCTCAAGTGAAGGACTGAGGGAGACATAAAGGGAAAGGCCAGCCAGCTTGGGAGAGGGAAGCAGGGGCAGGGGTAGGGTCCCCAGAGCCTAGTTATCCAGCGCCAGGGACTGACCTGCCTCTGCAGGCGTCTCCTCAAAACTCCCAGCCCAGCCCAACTGGGAATGCCAAGAATCCTCTGGGCTCCCGGTCCGCTCTCTGGGGCATTCCAAGAGCTGCGTTTTTTCCTCTTGAAACATCAGCAGCATGAGAGAGGAATCCACTGCGGGGTCCCAGGGGCACCCTCCCCTCAGCACGCCTGCGTTGCTGACAGATGAGTGGGAAAGATGCTGACCACAACCGGACTGGGACTGGCAGCCTCCCTAAGCCTCCCTCCCGTGATGGAAGAGGTCAGGGCAACAGAGGCACAGGCAGGTCAGCCTAGGAGGAAGGCAGGGCCTGGGCAGCCAGGACCAAGACGAGGCGGGGTTCCAAGAAGCGGGCGCTATACTGAGACCACTCTGTGGATGAGAGCTGCACTCCTCTGGGCCCCCGGGACCCCTCACAGCACCCACTCACTGTCTGCAGGTGGATCGCTGTGGGCTGCCCTCAGAAAGGTGCCCACAGTGAGGCGCAGCCATTGGGCAAGAAACCCCAAAGCCCCGGATTCTCAGCTCTGCCCTAACAGCCAAGATCTTGGGGATGGCCGGCCCTGGCCTCTGCTGGCCTGACCATCAGGAGCTGCGTGTCAGCCGGCAAGAGCGGGACGTCAGTGGACACTCTCTTAGGCCGCTGGCCGAGGAGCTGGAGGGGGGACTGAGACGCCCCACGTGTGTGAAGCGAGTGGGGAAATGACTGAAGAAATGACTGTGAGGCTGAAGCTTTTCTCCTGCGTGAGTTTTGTCACCAAATGAAGCTCTCCTCTCACGGGGCCGTTTTGAGCACACAAACATTTACTCACTGCTAAGTCTTAAGCGTAACGACTGACATACAGAGGATATATTATAATGAATGTCCACTGAATTTTTAAAATCAGTGCACGATGTCACAGAGACAGAAAGTGGAATGTGAGTGCCAGGGGTGGGGGAAGGGGATGGGAAGGTAGTGCTTAATGGGGACATGTCAGTTTAGGACAATGGAGACTTACTTCTGAGGTGGATGCTGGTGATGGCTGCGCAAGGGAACGTACTAAATGCCAGAGCTGCACACTTGAAATGGCTAAGATGGTACATTTTATGTTATGTGTATGTTACCACAATTAAAAACAGAAATTTAAGAAAGTCAGTGGATGACAGGCAAACAATGGAACGAAATGAGCGGGAGCTGCGGCTACCAGGGTACAGAATACTAGATTAAAAACTGCCACCAACCACAACTCTCGGACGGGAGCTGTGACCTATCCTCACACCTGAATCGGGTGGGACTGTGCCTCGACTGGACCAGCAGCACAAAGCAAACGGGACACGGCCGCCCCAGAGGACTCTTCTTCCACCACAAAGAGGCCCAGGCTGCTCGCTGGACACATGGCCCAGCCGACGGCAGCCAGCACCAACCAGACACAGAAGTGAGGTTATTTCAGAGGAACCAGCTCCCCTAGGGCTGTCGGGAGAGACATGGGTCACCCAAGCGAAGCCAACAGAAGAGCAGCCCGCTGAGCCCTGCCCAGACTGCGGACTCCCAGAACCAGGAGCAAACATGGTGCCGTGGCCACTGTCGGACACAATGCCGTGGGCAGTCTGCCACAGTAACATGACTGGCAGAGGGAGGAAGCTGTCACAACAAAGGGGCACCTGAGTGTCTGGTCCTGCACTGGAGGCCAGGCCGCCTGCCCTGGCTGAAGCCACCCCCAAGCGGCTCTGATAAGGCAGCATGTGAGAGAGCCCGGGAAGCAGGGGGCAGGGCGCTCTGGGCCCAAGGCTGGAAGGGGTGAGTGGGGGAACGTTCTAGAACTTGATGTTGCCTCATGAAGGCAGAGGTGGCTCCTGCACTCTCTGGAATGCTCTCCACGGGTTCTAACACTAAACTACGTGTGATCTCAAGATCTCAAACCAAAAGGTGAGGACGCAGAGAGCCCAAGAGTTTGTGGAATAAACTGGTTTTCTCATTGAAAGGGAACGCGGACTAGAACTGAGAACTCTGCGTTTTTTACCACAAGGACGCAAGTTAAGAACGGACGACATTGAAGCTTGATGTTATCGAGCCTTCTCAATTCTCCAGGTTCCTAAGGGACCCAGCGGGTACCTGTGGACAATTAGCACCAGCACAAGTGTGATCCACACTGGCCGTATGAGCTGTCCTGTTCCGGGTGCCTGTCCCCCAGTCGGCCCCAGGCGCGGAGCCCTCCTCAGCAGCTGTCACAGGCACCGCCCATCCTCATCCTGGAATGTCATCTGCACAAGTTAATAATAGATGAGATGTGCCATTGCCACAAATAGCTGATTCGGGAGTGTTTAACAAGGTAAAGTCTTGAGAGCAGATATTCTCATGGGGCACACGATGGAGTTGGGCCTTGGAACACTTACACTAGGTTCTGACTTCGCTCTGTCTCCATCACGGTGGTATCAAGCAGAGGCCCCCACGCTCCCACACCCACACCCACACCCTCCTCAAAAGCCCCGGACAGTCTGGGCTGCTTCCTGGGCCACCGCATGAGGCTGCTCCCCGCACAGTACAGCACCTGTTTGTCTATTACCCCTAGATTTCACCTGTAAGACTAGTGCTTCTCACAGTTACCCACTGGGGAGCCCCTGGGAAGGGAGGCTGAGGACCCTGGCTGAATGCTAATGTGACTACCCACAACTTCCTTCCCAGGGCTCCAGACAAGGGTTTGCTCCTGGACGTAGGAGCTGCTATAACTCCAGGCTGCTCCCAGACATCCTTTGCCTCCTCCCACCTACCCCACCCTCAGCTGCCCCTTCAACCAGTGTCCAAATCCCTAGGAAGATTCAGCTTTCAGCCACACCACTGTCACTCACTCTGTCTCTGGACAGACCTAGGTTATTAACCTGCAGTGAAAACAAACAAAATAACACATGCAGGACACAGAGGTCTGCACCTTTATTTTTAAGATGTCTGGGACCCAACGCAGTGGTTGCTGAAGGCACCTGTGCTTGCTGAGAGGACACATTCATCTGTGTGAATACTGTGCAGTCTCAGACCAACTCCTAATGCTAATGTGAGGGTCACCTCAGCGTTTACCTGCTTCCACATCCAATGGCCACTCACTTCACTTGGGGTGATCAGCAACTATTTACTACAACTCACAATATTTATAGTTTTATTATATTGTGCAATCAGGCCAGCTGTCCTTCCCCAGGTGAACCCCAGTCCACTGCTTCATTGTAAGACACAGGCCTCCCACATGAGGACCTCTTGCTGACCCTCACTGCTTCCCTCCACCCACCCACACCCTCCTCAAAAGCCCCGGATGCCTGCTTCTATGGGGAACAAGAGGAAAACCAAGAATCAAGCCCTTCAAGTGTCAGCGCTTGAAAGCCCTACTCTAGGCACAGTTGTCCTCATCATCCCCATAGAGAAAGAACCTGCCAACACACAGCACCACGTGCCCTAGAACTCAGAGCAACCTGGGCTTTTCCTGCGTTCCCTTGGGTTAGACACAGCTGCCTTTTTGTCATTTTGCTCCTTAATGAGGCACTTCTATTGAGGCAACGAGGAAGGATGGGGAAATGAACAAAATCACTTAAGCTTGATATTCTTAAGCAGCTCTGGCAATAATAAAAATAATAATAATAACGAATGACTATCAGACCAGAGTCAGCGACCCAAGTCGGGTATGTCAGCTCGTGCACGTGTATTCACCGCGATTTCAGCTCCGCACAGTACAGAGCAGCGCCCGCTCCTTTCACACCTCAGGGCCTACTCTTCAGGTCATTGCATGAATCTGCATGCTTGTCCCTGCTGCTGCCTCTCCCTTGTTCCCACACCTACCCAACTTCCTGTCCCTGCTGCCCTTCTGATTTCACTTTAATAAAAATAGCTGTTACCCTCTCCCAGCACCCACAGTGTGTTGTAAAGCTCCCCTCACACCTGTGCCTTAGGGAGCACCCCACCAAGGTGCTGAGTGCAGGTAGGCAGAGGCAGGGCAGGGCCCCCAACAGGGACCCTGGGGGAACCTGCTGTCCCAGGACGGCTGGGCGCTCCGGGCAGTCACACACTAGTATCCTAGCTCTGCACCATTCCATCTACCTCCTTTTCCAAGCGGAGCCATCGCCTGCCACCCAGCAGTGCGGCTGCTGCCTTCTGAGTCCACTAAAAGCTGAACGAGAAATACAGAACGATGGAATTCTGTGTAAAGGGACAAACAAATCTAAATTTAATCCAACTTACCCTTGTTTCCCAGGAGAAAGGGGCAGAGTGCTCATCTTGCCAAGTTATGTCCTGAAATAAAAATTCAAGAATAAATCTGAAATCCAAACCCAAACACTCCATGCAAATGCCCCCCCAAGGCCCAGGGGATCCAAAATTTAGCGATAATCCTGACCCCGGACTTGAACAAGCGAGTTTTGATGCTCTGCACAGGGTGTGCTGACCTTCTCGTCTGGCTGTACCCACCTTTCCGGCTGAAGCGACCAGGCACGCCCCGGCCAAGACAGACAAAGAACTCAATGATGGGGATGGTGGGTAGAAAGGGAAGGGGGCCCTAGGGCTCAACCCCCCGAGTGATGAGCCAAGTGGCCAGGGGAAGATGACTTAGCCTTTTGGGCCTCAGTTTCCTCATCTGCAAAAAGAGAATCCATTTTCCCTTGTAGCACTGTTGTGAGGATTAAACGGAGTAACATAACGAAGGAAGGCTAGGCAAAGATCTGCCAGTCTGTGCCCATGCAGCTGCGCCCCTCCTTCCTCCATGTGCTTCCCAGCGCTCCGAAAGGCACTGGTCAGCAAAATCAATGACAAAAATGCCAACTTAATGCAAGTGCCTAATTATAACGAGAATCCTGACATCACTCCCCACCCTCACCAAGCAGAACAGAGAAAGAAAGCCCTCGGACCAGCCACTGTGACTCTGACCTTGGATCCATTATGTCTGCTCACTGGTCTAAACTGATGACAGAGAAGTGGCCTTTCCTTAGAGTGATCAGACGTCCCGCTTTTGGCGGGACAGTCCCGATTTTTAACAATTTGTCCCGCATCCCGCGGCGTTTTTAAAAAGTCCCGATTTTTGGAAAGAATGCACAACAAGCTAGGGAACGGCGGGAGATAGACCAAATTTTTAATCAAGAACCCCCTCCCCCCGGTCAATGGTGTCCCGCTTTACCAATGTTAAAATCTGGTCACCTTACCTTTCCTGGGTGACCCTTCAGCTGGCTTCCTGTGCTAGCAAATGTCATTTCTGTGCCCAGTTTCTATTGGGGATCATATTTTCCGAACCAAAATTTGGGACATATTGGGTGATACAGATTGAAAACAAGATAAACTAGTTCAAGTTGAGACTGTCCTTCCATAAAGTACCCCAGGTAAATTACAGCTCCTTCCACTCCCCCCCACCCCCAACACCACCGAGGTACTTCCTGCCGAGGTGGGGTTACCTGGCTGTCCCTCCTCTACAAGGCGAGCCAGTCCTGCGGACCGCCTACTTCCTTTAGAGCCGAGTCTGTCATGTGTTGAGCCTCTGAACGGGCCTGCATGTCTGCTATCACTCCTGGCTGTCAGACAAAACCTTATCAAAAATGAGAGGGAGTGTGGGCCACTGCCCTCCTGTCTGGAATTTCAGTTAAACCCAAGTGACTTTTCAATGTACAAACTGCCCTTCCAACAATGGAAACAGGCTGCCTGGAAGAATGTGAGTGAGCATGTGAGTAAGTCAGCCTTTGTGACCAGGAGGCTCCCGGCGTCCGGGCCCCAATTCAGTATGTGTGTGTGTGGGGGGGGGGGGGGGGGGGGGGGGGGGGGGGGGGGGACTGGGAGTGCACTTGAGCTGAACAACCTGGAAGGCCCTATACTTCATAATCTCAGGACCCTCTATGTTCCTCTTAGAAATAATAAAACAAGTTGGCCTTTGTTTTGAGATGGGAAAAATAAAGGTGGCCAATGGAATATAAATATCATTTATTCTAATAGATTTGAACCTGTGGGAGAAAGTAAAACAAATTCAATTGGTAAGTATACACTCCTTCTATCCAGAAGTGAAACAGCCCAGTGGCCAGCTCAGTGGATAAAGAAAGTGTGGGGACATTTACTGGGCAGAGCAGGGGGCAGGACCACTGGCCGAGGGCAGGGCACATTAGAGCTGGCCACCCTTCCACATGGTATGATCTATTTTTTAAACCTTAATTATGCAGCTTGAGTCCCTTTGAAATCTACAAAGATTAAAATAACATGTTTTGCCCTTGAGAGGTGAATGAGCATAAGACGGAGCCATAAGGACTTAGCCGGGGCTTGGTGAGCCAGCAGTGGTCAGTTTGGTCAGTGGTCACAGCCCAAAAGTAGCTGAAATTCCAAGGGGGTCAGGGACAGAGAGGTCACTCTGTGATTTCTCCCCAACTTGGTGTCAAGTCAATAGTCTTTTGTTTGCTCCATCAAGAAACTAAGTCAAGGGGCAAATTCCTTAGATTTCTGCAATTCTAAGCTCATAAAAAATAATAAAGTGCTTAACAAAAATAAACATGCCACACGAAAATGTGATTGAAGTTCTGATGCCAGCCACTGGCTGCACACCCCGGCCACAAAAAGCATTGGCAACAAGAACAGACTCCCCAGGCAGCTGGAGAAAATGGCCTCAGAACTGCAAAGTAGCACCGCATGCACACACATGCACACTGGTCTTCCTTCTACTCCCATGATGACCAGCAGGTAACCAGAACATGGGCAGGCACACACCCATAGCCAGTCTCAAATGCTTTTGGTAGGGTTGCCTGGAAGGCTCCCACACCTGCCCCCATGTATCTAAGCACAGAAACACGTCTGCTACTGAGACCACAGGGCACGGGATGACTTCACTTTGGCTAAGAGTTACCTTCAGAGTCAAATCCTGCTCCATATGAGACAACACTGAATCTCTCTAGAAAAAAATAAAGAGAAATGACTACAACTGCACATCCAATGACAGTGCTGCCAAACTACAGTATGTAACACGCACAGGAAACATTCCTGTCCGATACACTTACAACGTGGGGCATAACTCATAAATTTCACCTCCCACCTGGAGGGCTGAGTTTCTAAACGTTAGAATCCCAACCATGATGCTCCCCATAAACAGGTCTGATTTGTCTTGAGAGAAGCAGCGTCAGGATCCTGGAATATTAATTACAAGGTGCTCATAAACTGGAGATATAAATTATCACTGCATTCCTAAAGTCCATAAACTAGGGAGTTTCTGGTTGCTAGATGGTGGCATGCTGGCTTAAAGGTAAGAAGCTTAAACTGGAATACTATAGGCTAGAGAAATAAAAAATAAGGCCCGGCCAGTAGGAGCGGGACAGACACTCCCCTAGGTTGTTGACTGTGTCATCCCTCTAGTGACGTCAGGGGGCCCAGGACTCCTGGCATGTGCAGCACGGAGCGCATTCTTCTTGGTGAGCTGTTCAGCGTCAGTGTGCACCTCAAAGCATATTAAAGCCAGGTAAGCCAGTCAAGCTCCTTGGTATTTAGCCAAATGAAGTGAAAACGTATGTCCACAAAATAACCTACACACGGACGTTTATAGCAGCTCTATTCACAACTGCCACAACTTGGAAGCAATCGATGTCCTTTGGTAAGTGATGGGGCATTAGGCAGTGGACTATTAGTCATTGCTAAAAGGAACAAGCTATGAGGCCCTGAAAAGCCATGGAGGAACCTGGAATGCATGTCACTAAGTGAAAGCCAATCTGAAAAGACTGCATACTGGGTAGGTCCAACTGTATGACATTCTGGAAAAGGCAAAACTATGGGGACAGTAAAAGAATCAGTGGGTGCAGGTGTTGGGGGCGAGAGACATGAGCAGGCAGAGCACAGGGGATTTCTAAGGCAGTGAAATACTCTGTTTGACATCACAACAGTGGATCCATGTCATTATACATCTGTCCAGACCCACAGAACGGACACCAAGAGTGAACCTAATGTCTCCTGTGGACTCTGGGTGTTGACAGGTCCATGCAGTTTTGTCAATTGTGACAAACGCACTGTGATAGCAGAGATGTGACAATGGGGGAGGCTGTGCATGTGTAATTGGACAGGGCACTTTCTGCTCAACTTTGCTGTGAACCTCAAGCTGCTCTAAAGCACAAAGTCTACAAAAAACAGGGAGTGGGGAAGAAGAATCATTAAAATAGGCTCATTTTTACTAACTGCTTACTCTCAGGACTACTGTTTATCTATTTATGGCTGTGCTTTTCCCATCGATTTGTAATACATTGAACTCTGCTGAGATAAGAGGGTTCACGAGTGGAAGTACAGACCTGCACTTCCAACAACAGATGAGTGGCGTGACTGAGCTGCAGGGCACAGATTCTGCATGCAGCCTCCACAGACCACGGCAGCAGGCACGGCAGCAGGCACGGCGCCAGCGGGTGATGGCAGCCACAGCCAGGGCCCCTCAGCAAACAAGCGGAAAAGTGACAGGGAAGCTTAAACAAGCAGGTCAGGTTTGCACGCACTTGTTTATTTATTTTTTTGAGAAATGGGTATTTTTTCCTGGTATTAAGGTAATCTCTTGCTTAGAGTTTGTCATGACTGCTGTCAATTAAATAGTGACTCCAGACCAACCAACAGGCTTTCCAGTTGTCCCCTCCCTGCATGACAGTGAACTAGTCATTTAATTTCTTTGCAAAACCTGTTCCCTGGCAGCCACAGGGCCACGCTCCCATGGGAGCCAGAACTACCTTGCTGCCTCAGCTTCCAGAGCTCGCTTGTTTAACATCTTTGTCCCTGAGATACCCACCGCACCACCACCCCCAACCCCTGGTACCTGCCAGGGGCTCCTCTGGGCAGAGAACCATCAGTGCCGCAGGGAAGCCCAGGCAAGGGCCCAAAGCCACCCCTTGAAGCCTGTGCAGCTGGATCTGCACTCGTGGCCAGAGACCCAGGTTCAGAGACACAAAAAGCCACGTCCACCCTGTCATCTTTTCTAAAAAAATGCACAATCTGCCAGACAGAGGCGGGAGTCATAATTATACATTCCATCTTCCTTACAGAAACAAGTCCAAAATACTGAGAAAGTAACCCTCACATTTCCTTTTGTTTTTCTGCCAAAGGCTAAAAAAGAAAAGGCCGAGCTGCTAACGTGGAAGGGAGCAAGGGGACCTCCCGGGTCACAGGTCCTGTGTCAGGAAACCACGTATCTAGCCAAACTCAGATTTAACAAGATTTTACAATGGAAGAAAGTTCTGGAAGGATACTAGCAACTGCCTCATAATGCCACTTCTGCATTGTAACTTTGAAACTTTTAACTATAACATACAGGTGTGCCACTTTATACATTTTATAATAATTTAGATTATTTTAAAAAACAAACATCTAGGCTGGCCTGCATGGACCCTAAGGAGGGAGGGTGAGGCAGGCCCTTTGCAGGCGGCCCCCAGGACACTCCGTGGACGAATGGACGGCAGTGAGTTTAGCTGACCAGAGGCATTTCATAATGACCCCAGGCCTCCTGGGGCACCCAGAACTGGGTAGGCTGCAGGGCTGGGGTGAACCAGGGGCCTTCAGAGGCCTACAGGGGAACAGCGGCCTTAGGCAGCTGTCAGGGGGGTCAGGAAAGCCAAGACTCAGCCCCAGAAAAGGAGGTGGAGGCTAAAATGGGTAAGAGAGCTGTCAGCAAGCCCCCAGGATCCTGCAGGGGGAGGGGTCGGGGGGACACTTCCGACAGCCGCTGGTGAGGAACACAGCTGTCTGGCTCCAGGGCCTCACTACTCCGCATTCTACAGCCTGCAAATTCCCGATCAGGGTCCCCAGGTCTGCTGCTCAGGGGAAAGTAGGTCCATGACAAGTATACACATCAACTGCTCACATTTCTGGGGTCACCTGCTTATGGCCTGCTTGGAGCCAAGAATGTGTCACAGAGCCCAGAACCCTTTTACTCATAGCATACTCAGATCCTGCAAGAAGTTTGGGAGTGGGGGCGGGGAGCAGAGAGCAACACACTCCTAAAATTCAGGGTGTATTTTTTCCCTATTTGATGGCAACAGAAGCAGGCTGGGAAGATCTCTAACCCAGGAATGTCCAACCTTTTGGCTTCCCTGGGTTACATTGGAAGAACTGTCTTGGGTCACACATAAAATATACTAACACGGCAATTCTTCGGCTTTAAAAAATATATATCACAAAAAAATTCTTGTAATGTTTTAAGAAAGTTTGCGAATTTGTGTTGGGCCACCTTCAAAGCCATCTGGGCTGCAGGTTGAACATGCCTGCTCTAAACCCTTCTAAAATGCAAAACTTTCATCTCCCAAAGTAAACCACTCTCAAAATTTCACTGCTGGAGGAAGAACACAGTGCTCGAGAAGCACGGGGGGGCTGTCAGACAGCTAAAAGCATCTCTTTGCAAACTAATCTTTACCCCATGCCAGGGTCTGCTCCAAGACAGGTCTACCAACCTGAGAAAATTCTGGGAAGACACTGATTTCCAGAGCCTTGGCACCTTGCTGGGGGGTGGCCAGGACTGGGCTCCTGGCTGAGACTCCAACCAGGTGCTCTGCACAGGAGAGCAGCCTTGCCCTGATGCTGTACTGAGATCATACATTCACATGGGGATTTTTTTTTAAAGCTGGCGAAGATTATGGGAAGACTATGCACCCTGAAGCTAGAATGCCTCCAGTTTTCAATACACAATAGGCTTGGAGAGATTTTTGCTCAACTGATTTCCAACGATGTAAGAAATGGGGAAGATGGGATGGCTCAGCAGGTTAAGCGCTCCTTTGCAGCCCCAGGGACTGAGGACTGAATACCGGCCCTGGCCTGTGTGGACCCATGTTCTGAACTGGGGTGTGCTTCCCACGTGGGAGGCCTCCAGTTTGGTAGGTCCCTGGCTCAAGGGGGTGTGCCTCCCATGCGGGAGGCCCTCAGCCCAATTCCCGCCCTGCGCAGCCCCCGCCTACCTGTGTGGAACGAAACCATGTGGAAAACTGATGATGTACAACTATGGAGACTACTCTGGGTCCTCCCCCTTCTCTCTGTCTCTGTCAAAAATAATAAAACAAATCTTTAAAAAAATCTGTTTAGAAATGAAAATTGATGAGTCCCTCAAGGCTTTGATGCTCTGAGGCAGTCAGCCTCCCTCTGCACCAGCTAGTCACCCAGTGAAGCTGGTCTAGGAGACACACAGATGCCCATCCTACACAGGGCGCTATCACTGCAGAGGCACATTGATGCGGAAACTGGGCCCTGACCACACTCATGGCTACGAAGACCTATAACCATCAATATTATAGCCAAGCTTCTACTTGTTTGTCCTGCAAGAAAAGAATGACTACATGATGGTCACATTTGGAGGCTATATTTGCACACTCTCACTTAAAAGTTGCCACGTAAAACACAAAATGGTTACCAGTGATGGGGGCAGGGGTACTCAAAGAAACAGGCGATGTCCTTGTCCTTCAGGGTAGCTGAAAGGGGGGACAATCTGAGGCTGGATCAGGATACAGACCACATCACACTGTGGACAGAGCAAACCGAGGCTTCATCACCCAGGCCACCAGGGCAGAGGAACAGCTCACATGGCCAACCCAGGCTTAGCGACGGCAGGAATTTATTTCATGATAGTGATTTTCACAAGTGGAAATGGAGAGATTAGCTAATAATATTAATACTCTCCATCAGCAGCCACAACCATTTTTAAGCCCACCAGCCTTTCATACACATTATGTCTACCACCATCGGCTGTTATTCCCACTGCAGCGGCAAGAACATTGAAGCTCAGAGGGGCTAGTGATTTACCACCATCACAAGGCCTGTGCCACAATTCAAATCCAAGGCTAACTACAAAGCCTAGATCGTTCTATTACAGCCTTAGGAAAGGTCCTGGGAACCCAGCATACTGGGTGGGAGTGTCTTTCATCAAAGGATTAACGAGGCCCACCCCCACCTATCATTTAAGGGCAGGCACTGGCTAAAGCAAGAGCTGTAGTTCACCTGGAGCACCAATCTGCCAGAGGTCCATCCAGGGACGCTGAATGTGGTCCGCTGGCAGGGCACTGGGGGGCTTTGGGGAACATTCTGAGATTGGCTGTGGAGGCTCCTGATCAAGTGGAAAGGGACAGAGTGCCCTAGTGAATCTGGGGCTTCCTGTAAGGGCTGCTCTGTCCAGCAACCTACCCAGGGGTCACCCTCCACCCTGTCTGGATCCATTACCCTCCTCCATGAACGGCCCTCCTCCTGGACATGAGACCACTGACTCCGCTTTGGTGCCAACCTTTTGCCAGGTCCAGGGGTTGCATTTTAAACTCCCCAGTGCCACTAAGCCACACAGCCACAGCAGGCAAAAATACAACCTGGATAATGTCCCACCGTCCCCTCCTCAAATTCAGTGTCCCTGGCTCTCTGCCATAGGTGCTGAGGTTGGTCAGAGGCATTGCGGGGCATGCTCTCAGCCCAGTTTGCAAAGCTGAGTTTAATTCTGAAAAACAGGGCTGTTTTGGTCCTAGAAGAACATGCCAGTACCACAGTGAACAATCCCATTTGCTTTTACATCTCATTGGGTATACAAAACACCCAGTTAGGGAATTAGAGTACACAATTCATTTGGCCACATCTTTCCTTAGTGACAGTGGGTCCTAATATGGCATGGGCTTTTGATGATAAGCAAGCCTGTGGATATTCTTAGCCAGACACCAAACTAAAGAAAACTGACAGTCACTGGCCAGCATCTGTAAGTATGGTACTTACAGGTTTACTTCCTCCAGGACTCTTCAAAGAGGAGCTGCCTGCATTTTCACCACTCAGATCTGAGCACAAACCCTGCAGATGTCTTTAGAGAGATGCATATTTTCACACTGCAAATGTTTGAGCTCTTGAATACATTTTAAACATATATTTTTATCTCTCCAGTTTACCACACCCTATTTTTCCTGGCAAAGCTTCCAGAGTTTAAAGTCTAATGGAGACTTTTCATTCTGTCAGAATAAGGTAGTGCTGGCGGCGGATCTCCGTCCTTTCACACTAGCCTCACATTAAAGTGGGTTTATGACCTCAAACATGTTGTATTAATAAATGTCCCAGCACACCCACGCCTGAAATCACACTTAACCCTCACACTTAACTAGAAATTCCTTCCACAGTCCACAACTTTCCGGGAAAAGCTCCCCAAGCCCAGCTCCTCCCCGTAGTCTCGGCCATCTCATTTTTATACTTCTCCCTCCTTTTGTCTTTGCTCCTCATGGCAAAAGTTGAGTTTGAAAGACCAAAGAAACACAAGGCAAAATCAAATGACACCCAACAGGTTTTAGCTAAAAAACATTCCAAGAAAAAGACATTTCTGAGCAGCACAGAACACTCAGGCCCCTGTGACTGGTCACCCCTGAGGCTTTTCTTGTATGGCTGCAACGTTTCTTCCTTCCCAATGCCCAGCCCTCTAGAAGTCTGGGGGACTGTGTGCAGGTCAGAGACCCAGACATGCCCTTATCTCACCAAGTCTTGCTGGAGCTCATGCAAACTTACCCCTTAAGTTTTTCCATGGAAAGACAGGGCCAACATGCTCACCCAAAACAGAGTTACATTGTGCTCACTCAGGAAACATCCTGGGGCTTTGGGCTTCATCTCATCTTGGAAGGCACCTCTTCCTTCTAGTTATTTTGCTTGGCCATTTCACTTTCCCCATAGAGCTCACAAATATTAATATTAATATACGAGGGCTGTCTGGAAAGTATCGGTCATGTAATATGAAAAGTAGAGGCATTTAAGGCTGGCTCTTTCCGGAGAGCCCTCATACATAATTTGCTGACAGGCATGGGGTGGGTATTATTATCCCCGGTTTACATTGGGAAGAATGGAGCCTCTAAGGGGTTAAGCCACCCACGGACCTACAGTAAGTAGCAGAGTGGATTAGAACCCAGGCTCATCTGGCTTAAAATTCCTGCGGTTTCCACTTTGGTCGGCCTGGCTTAGGCGCAGCTGCCTTCAGCTCCGGCGCGGCCCAGATGAGCAGGTCTAGACAGAGGATCTCTTAAAGACCACCTCCTCCCGGCGATTGTCCCCCAAACTCCCAGAAGCCCCCAACCAGGCCTTTAGCCCCGGGCCACCCCTCCCATCCACTCCCACTGCTGCGCCTTCTCCGCTCCAACCCCCGTCACCGCGACCCGGGGGCTGCCACCCACTCAGACAGGTCCCCCGGGCCGGGCACCTACCTCATCCCCGAAGCGCACCACCTTCTGGCCCGTGGGCCCGCGCAGGCCGGGGAAGCGCGCGAGCTCCGCGGGGTCCCCGGGAGAACAGGGCGCGGGGGCGCTCGGCCCCACCAGGCACCGGTCGATGATCTCGTCCTGCTGCGCTGGCGGCAGCCGCGCCCACTCGGGCCCGTACTTCTCACGGATCTTCTCCTTGTCCTGCATGATCTTCCTGGCCATGGGACTCAGCGACGAGAAATAGGTGAAGCGCTTCCGCTCCCGGTCGTCCAGAGGCCGGTTCCCGCTCATGACGGCCGATCGCGAGGCCGCGATCGCCGCCGCCATGGACGCCATCCCGGGCCCGCCGCCTCTCCCGCGCCCCCGCCCCGCAGCCGGAGC
>PVKE010000943.1:0-115562 GCA_004027555.1 Craseonycteris thonglongyai | reverse complement strand
CCTTGATCCAGCTCCACTTTGACCGTAGTCCCCCAATCCCCCTTTGTTTTTGCCAGCCCCGCGCCGCACTCCGAGTCTCTGTCCCCGAACCGCTGCTTCCCCTTCCCTCTCCCGGTCTCCCCTTTTTCCTCTAAACTTTGGGTGTTGTTCTGCGTTGTGTGGTTCTCTCAGTTGAAGGTGCTTCTCAGGGTTTCCCCTGTGGATTCCCCTTTGTTCGTAAGTCCCTTCCCAGGTAGGTATCGGGGTTCTCCTCTCATGCCGCCATCTTTTTTCTCCCTATTCTTTTTGTTTTGATTACAAAAAATATTGTCTTTTTCTCAATTTTTTTTGTCAGTTTTGTTTTTTGTATATAAAAATGCTGTGGGTTTTTATACATTGATTTTGTATCCTGCAACTTTACTGTATTCATTTATTATTTCTAATAGTTTTCTGGTGGAGTTTTTAGGGTTTTCCATATCAAGGATCATGTCATCTGCAAAGAATGACAGTTTAACTTCTTCACTCCCAATTTTGATGCCTTTTATTTCTTTCTTCTGCCTGATGGCTCTTTCTACAACTTCCATCACTATGTGGAACGGCAGTGGTGACAGTGGACATCTCTATATCGTTCCTGATTTTAGAAAAAAAGGTTTCAGTTTTTCCCCATTCAGTATGATATTCGCTGAGGGTTTGCTATATATGGCCTTTATTTTGTTGAGGTACTTTCCTTCTATGCCATTCTATTGTTTTGATCATAAATAAATGTTGTATCTTGTTGAATACTTTTTCTGCATCAGTTGATACAATCATATGGTTTTTATCCTTTATTTTATGTGGTATATCACATTGATTGATTTCCATATGTTGAACCACATTTATGCCCCTGGGGTGAAACCCACTTGATCATGATATATATTTTTAATGCACTGTTTTATTTTATTTGGTAATATTTTGTTTAGAATCTTTGAATCATATTCATCAGAGATTTTGGTCTATGATTTTCTTTTTCGTGATGTCCTTACCAGGATTTGGTATTAGGGTAATGATAGCATCACAGAATGAGTTGGAAAGTACTACATCTTCAATTATATTTTGGAAAAGTTTGCATAGGATAGGTATTAGTTTCTCTTTCAGTGCCTGGTAAAACTCATTAGTGAGAACATCTGGTCCTGGACTCTTGCTTTTGTGGAGGTTTTGTCTGATTGTTTAAATTTCCTTACTGAAGATTTGTCTATTTAGGTTATCCAGTTCTGCCTGATTCTGTCTAAGTAGACTATATGTTTCTAGAAACTCTTCCATTTCTTCTAGGTTGCAAAATTTGGTGGCATATAGTACTTCATAGTATTCTTGTGTGATCCGTTGTATGTCTGTGGTATTAATTATAATTTCCCCTCTTTCATTTCTAATTTAGATTATTTGTGTGTTTTCTCTTTTTCCCTTGGTGAGCCTAGCCAGGGGTTTGTCAATTTTATTAATTTTTTTCAAAAAGCCAGCTCTTTGTGGCATTAATTTTTTTCTTTTATTTTTCGACTCTATTTTGTTTAGTTCTGCTCTAATTTTTATTATTTTCTTTCTTCTGCTGACTGTGAGCGTTTCTTGATCTTCTTTTTCTAGTTTTTAAAGATGTGATATTAGGTTGTTTACTTGTGATTTTTCTTGTTTCTTGAGATAGGCCCGTAGTGATATAAATTTTTCTCTTATTACTGCTTTCGCTGCATCCCAATAATTTCGGTATGTTCTGTTTTCATTGTCATTAATTTCTATGTTTTTCTTTAATCTCTTCTTTTATTTTTTCTTTGATCCAGTCATTTTTTAAATATCATGTTGTTTAATTTTTATGTATATGTTGGTTTTCCTGCTTTCTTTTTGTAGTTGATCTCTAATTTCAAAGCTTTGTGGTCAGAGAATACACTTGGTATGATTTCAATCTTCTTAAATTTGCTGTGGCTAGCTTTGTGTCCCAGCATGTGGTTTATCCTTGAGAAAGTTCTGTGTGCACCAGAAAAGAATGTATAGTCATGTGTTGTAAGATGAAGTGTTCTATAAATTTTAACTATGACCAATTGCGGTTATGTATCATTTAAAGCTGCTATTTCCTTACTAATTTTCTGTTTAGATGATCTGTCCATGGCTATCAAGGGGGTGTTTAAGTCCCCTACTCTAATTGTGTTTTTGTCAGTTTCTCCTTTTAGATCTGTTAGCAGTTGCCTTGTAACTTTTGGTGCTTCTTGGTTGGGGGCTGATATATTAACAAGTATAATATATGCTTGTTGTACTGTCCCCTTTATTATTATGAAATGGCCATTATTGTCTTTTATTATCTTTTTTATGCTAAAGTTTGTTTCATCAGATATAAGTATGGCTATACCTGCTTTTCTCCGGATGCCGTTTGCTTGGAGTATTTTTTCCACCCTTTCACTTTGAGTCTTTGTTTGTCCTAGTGGCTGAGGCATGTCTCTTGTAGGCAGCATAAGGTTTTTTGTTTTTCTTTTTTGTTAAATTTTTCTTTCTTATTTTAATACAGTTTACTACTCTGTGTCTTAGTATTGGTGAAATCAGTTTTTTTACATTTAGGGTGATGATTGATATATGAGGATTTCCTATAACCATTTTATCTTTTGTTTTCTGGTAGCTCTATTTTTTTATTGCTTTTGTGCTTTTTTATTCCCATAGGTTATTTTAGTTTGATGGTGTTTATGACAGTTTTATCTCTCTCTCTCTCTCTCTCTCTTTGGCTATATGTCCCAGTTATAAGTTATTTTTGAGTGGTTACCATGAACTTCATGTAAAAGAAAAAGTCATATATGCAGTGGTCCCTTTTTTAAAGGATATTTGTTATCTCCGCTCTCTTTGGAAATTTAAACTTTTACTTTCTCCTCTTTTATGTTTTTGTAGTCCCAGTTTATCCTTATTTATGTTTACTTTTTGTTTCAGGTCCAGTTTCCTTCTTCAGTATTTTTTGACATGCTGGCCTTGTGCTGGAGAATTCCTTTAGCTTCTGTATGTCTGAAAAGGTCTTTATTACTTCTTTATATGTAAACGATAACTCTGCTATGTAGGTGATTCTTGGCTGGTAATTTCTTTCCTTTAATAATTTGAATATATGATTCCATTCCCTTCTGGCTTGTAGAGTTTCTGTTGAAAAATGTGATAATAGTCTGATGGGCTTTTCTTTATATATTATATGGTGTTCTTTTTCTCTGGCTGCCTTGAGGATTCTTTCTTTTTCTTTGACATTTGACATCTTCAGTACAATGTGCCTTGGAGAGCGTTTGCTAGGATTCAAATAGCTAGGGATCTTGTTTCCTTCCTTAATTTGAGGTTCCAGTTCTTTCCATAGATTTGGGAAGTTCTCATCTATTATTTATCTGAGCAAATTCTCTGTGCCCATCTTATTCTCTGCTCCCTCTGGAATACCTTTTATTCTTATGTTACTCTTTCTAATGGAGTCAGCTAGTTCTTGTACATATATTTTATTTCCTTTAAGTCTTAGGTTTCTCCTTTTTCTTACTTCTGTGACATTTTCAAATTTCTGTCTTCGATTTCATGAATTGTTTCTTCCATCTGATCAGCTCTGTTTCCCGTGCTAGCTATTTTATTTTTCATTTCTTCTATTGCATTGTTTATCTCCAGAATTTCTATTTGCTTCCTTTTTATAGATTCAGTTTTCTTTCTGAGATCACTTAGCTCCCTCTGTGTACTCCACTAATTTTCTTTGATCACTTTAAGTGTTTTTAGAATTGCAGTCTTAAATTCTGTGTCATTTAGCTCATATATTTTCATATCTTTAAGTTCCTTTTCTGAAGAGTTTTCATTTTCTTTCTGAGCACCTTTGTACCTTTGTACTCTAGGGTACTTATTGCTATTAGAGTGTTTCTTTTCCTGGACATGAGGATTTTTCTCCTGATAAATGTCAAAAAAATCTTTTTTTTACTTCCTAGCTGGTGTTGCAGCAATGTCTTACAATATTTTGTTTTGGTTATTTGATTTTCTCACAGAGAGACTTCCTAGAAGGTGGACTTCTATTTGACTTCATTGCCTTGGTCTCTGTATGCCTCCTCTTTGGGATGATATGGTGGATGGTGGTATTCAAGGCCACACAATGTGTCGGCTGGGGCCCTCCTCATTGAGTGCCACTCTGCACGCTCTTGCTGCTGGCTCTCCAGCCACTGGAATGTATGCTTCCTACTCTGGTTGCTGGCCTTATGCTCCATAGGCTTCTAGCTCCAGCCGCTCCACACTTTGGCAGCCAGACTCACACTCTGGTTTCCTGCATGAATATCTGGCTGCTGCTGGTGCTTCACTCTGGCCTCCTGCACTGCACTCTGGCCACCTTTACCATGCCACGACTGCCCCCCCTCCCCTGCACTCCCACTGGGGCTTCTCACCACAGCCAGCTGTGCCTGCTTCTGCTTTTCACCCTGCATTCTGGCTTCCTGCGCCTCTGCCTTTGTCTGTTCTAGGCCTCCAACCTGCCCAGAGTCATTCTGCACCTCAACCTGCACCCCCACACTCCCACCTCAGTCAGTCTCTCCTCTGCAGGTCTCCCGTCAGCCTCTGGGTCAGTGCCCAGGTAGTTCTCCAGGTCACACTCTGTGGTGTGTCTCTACACTTTTCCCTTTCTTTCTTGCTCACTTGCCTCCCTTTCTCCAGCTTTAGGTATTTTCCTGCAATAAGCAGGTCTCTCAGCTGAGGTCATGTATTGCTTAGGTATTCTCCGGTTGGATTTTATTTGTTTAAATTTTTGTTCTTTCCAGGAGAGGTTTCAACAGTTCCTCTCAGGCCAGCATCTTGATGACGTCTCCCTAATCCTGAAATTTAAAATTATTAATCACAGTCTAATTCAATTTATTGATTTTGAAATATTTTTTAAAAGCTACTTAATTCATTAATGTTGCTTTGAAAAATTCCCTTTCTCAGAATTCTAACGATACGTTAAGAAGCATGATTGTTTTCATAGTCCCAAGACATACTTTTTTGTATCAGGTAAATCTACAAAGCATAAAGTTCACCACAATTTGAAGCAGAAATCCTTATTAATTTGCTTTACAGAATTTTGTTTTTATATATTCTTTTTTTTTCAGCATCATTCAAATGTTTTTCTAGAACCACATACTGACTATAAAACTTTCTTACTCTGGTATCTCACTATATTCCTCCTTTGTGACTAGCCCTTTTCATGGTTTTCATAGTATCACCTTATAAAATTGTGTGTCTGTCTGTATATATATATATATATATATATACACATATATGTATATATGTGTATATATATATATATATATACACATATATATATATATATATATATATATACACATACATTTATACAATGATACCTTTGAATCCAAATGCCCCAAAACTCAAACAACTTGGAATCTGAACAAAAAACAACTTGGAATCTGAACAAAAAAATCAAGCAAATTTTGTCTCAGAACCCGAATACCAACATGTTTTTTGTGTGGGATGTATTGACTGTATAGCCCATAGTTTTATCCGAACGCCCACTCATCTTGGAACTCATATGTGTTGGAACTTGAACAGCATTCTAAGATGGATTAAGTTCAAATTCCAAGGCATCACTGTATACACAACATCCTTTTGTGTGTGTGTATGTATGTTTATATTTGTGTGCTGCCACAAGATTCTGTGCCTTAGTTATAGTCACATGCTTAAACCACTAATCAAGTTTAACTAAAAATTAGATAACCTAATATTGTATGCCCCTAATAAGACACAATAAATTATGTGTATAGTGGTACTTACAAAGTATTCTGTCTCCCATCTCCATTCTCAAAATATGCTGAATTTAACCAAATCTTAGATATAGCATCTATAGAAATTCAAGGAGCATAGAAAGAACTTTTAAAAAGTCACCATAAGAAAGTATCAATTTTATAGAGAATTTGAGATATTCTGCAGGTGACTTGATTTCTTCATTAAGATAACAGAACAGGGAAAAGAAAGAATAAAGTAAGGGCTTAGTTCTGGAGTAAAAAGATTTTTCATAAGAAAATATAGGGGTATAGCAATCAAATATTAATATAATGATTAGAAATTGTTTGGATCCTATTTAAACAAACTAATCAAAAAGTCATTTTGAGTTAATCAGGGAAACTTGGATATGAATTGAGTATTAAATAATATTTAAAAAATTATTGCTAGTCTGTTAGTTGTAATGACATGCTGTTATAAAAGAAAACATCTTTTTCTTAAAATAGTTTTATTGAAATATATCAAGGGAAAATAATATCAGGTATGGAATTAATTATAAAATATTTTCATATTAGTGAAATAGGTATGGCAAAATGACATTAAGTTTTGAAGCTGAAATACATGGTGGCTCATTGTATTATTTTCTTTTGTGAGTACTTGCAAGTTTTTATTGAATTTTAAAAATATAGTCAATTCACTGGAAAATATATATTTTTAATATTTTGTGACAGTAGTTAGGCTTAAATAACAGCCTATTTTGAGTCAGCATTAGAAAATGCAAGGTTAAAACAAGTCTTTATGCAACTATAGCATTAAGAGTCCAGAACTTTTGCTGCAACAGGAAAGATGGTAGGAGGGTTGCTATACTTGCCTGGTACTGGCTTTGACTCTGGTTATTTGATCTTGGTTCCTTTAGTCACCCATTTTACTTTGACTTTTCTTTGAATTGCTTGTTCAGCTTTTGATTCGCCAAACCTCCACTTTTGGGGAATTCCTTTGCTGTCGATTTTTGCCACTTCTGAGTCACCTCTTCATCAGAGGTAGACTTATAATCAGGAGCTTGGGGTTCTAGTCTTTCTTCTGCTAAACCAATGGTATTAGGTCTAGATATTATTGTATTAGTTTTATTCCTGTCGTACCAAATTTACACAAACTTAGCATCTTAAAACAATACAAATTTACTATTTTATAGTTAGGAGGTCAGAAATCTTGTCATGGGTCTCAATGAGCTAAAATCACGGTGTCACCAGGGATGCATTCCTTTCTGAAGGCTCTAGCGGAGGATCCAACTCTATGCTCATTTGGGTGATTGGCAAAATTCAGTTCCTTTTGGTTGTAAGACTAAGATCCTGTGTTGTTGCTGGCTATTAGATGAGAGCTGTTCCAGCTTCTAGAAGCCACTTCATTCTGTGACTCATCATCTTCTACTCTCCATCTTCAATATTAGCAACAATGGCTCTAGTCCTTTCTATGTTTTCAACCTCTTCTGTCTTATCTTTCAAACCCTCCTTAGTTGAAAAAATGTCATCACTTTTAAGGACTCACATGATTAACTTGGACCCACTTAAAAAATCCAGAAAATCCAGAACACATTCCTCACCTCAGAGTCTGTAACCATGATTACATCTGCAGAATTCCTTTTGCCACGTAAGGTGGCATTCATAAATTTGGGGGCATAAGCCCTGGACATAATGGGGGCCATTATTCTGACAAACACAATGATTTTGACCTCTCTGTATCTCAGTTTCTTCATTTGTGCAATGGGACTAGTGGCTCTTCATTATGTTGTTGGGAAGATCCACTCACTGACTTGTACTAAGAATCAATCAGGAGGTATGTATACTTTGTATACTTGAAAGAACTATACAAACATGAGATATTAATAGAGTTATTAACAAGTAAAATGCTTGCTAGACTCTCTTTATTTGATTTTAGGTCTCTAGTGATTAACAAAGGACTTAACACTCAATAAATCTTTAGTGAGTGACAGAATAAATAACTTACTATTATTCAATTTTATCAAAAAAATTCCCATTTTTGTGGGACTTTAAAGTTATACAATTCATAGCATTTTCTTTAAGAAATATAATATAAAGTTGTAAATGTGAAATTAGGCACAGGGCGTTGGAAGGGGCCTGTGCAAATGAGGGTTTCTGATTTAAGCGTCATTAGTTTCCCTGAAAATTCGACTCTGCCTCTTATCTTTACTGTTTTTTGCTTTTTACTTTCTTGCTCCACATTACCCCCTGACTTGCTCCTATACTTTATACGTGGCTTTTGGGAGTGGAGGTAATGGGGGTGTTGCTTACCTTGGCTTAAAATCCCATTTATTTTTTATATTTTTTACTGTCTCTGGCTCAGTGTGCCAGTAATCATCTAAAAAAAAATACACAATTAATGCATTTAACATATATTTATGGAGTATGCTCAATATGCCAAGCATTGAGCATAGAGCTGTGAACACTATGACACTATAAGTTACATTTCACAAGTTTCCTGGCTCTGACTGAGGAGAAGATAAATCCTAAGTATACAAGGTCCCAGGTAGAAGGTTTACCTAAAGTAGTCTGAGGAAATATAGCTAGAACAGAATTTGAAAAGCTATAATATATGTGCCAACACCCAACTGGCAGATGAATAAACAAAAATGGGAAAGAAGAGTCCATTTAAAAGTCTAAAGTTGGAAGCAAGCCAGGCCTTCTGTATGAGAGGAGAGAGTACAGGAACCCAAGTGAGAAAGTAATGGCTGATTCCCTAGGGCACAAGGTGAATCAAGGTCACATGGTGTATCAGGTGTAGTGTCTAAAAAGAACTTCACAGGGCAACATGCCAATTCTGAAGTTACTCTTTATTAATTCACCTTGAAATCTTAATTTGGCATCAAAATCTCTTTTCAGAGGTTTAGTTTTCTTTCTTCTTCTTTTTTTATTTTTTTTTATTTTATCAATCTTTTCTCATGTCAAGGCAAACTTACGTTATTAATCTCTCATAGATATTGTGGTGTTTGACACATATTGTATTGCAGGAATAAGTGAAATTATTAATAGAAATTCCAGGGAAATTGAAAGCTCCTGGGAAACATATTTAAAAGGAAGAAGACAAGGTTATTTTATTCTCTGGCAATCTTTTTTATTGTTATGGGGAGCATACACCATATAACTTTGGCTGTATCTAATAGTGCATATTTTGTGCTTAGTATATGTTGGCATACAATATACAATTGCTTGTAAATAATTGTGTGAAATTTTGCATATTTGTGACACTTTCACATGTTTTATATTATTGTTTTTCCTATAAAAACTTTCAGAGTTAGGAAAGGTGGCCTTTCTCATTTGTTTTTAAGGAGTTTATTCTTAACCATCATTGATTTAGTCTCTCAACTCCTAACATGCTTTTGTTCCAGAAACTGTGCTATGTACTGAGGATGCTAAGACAAACAACAACAACAACAACAACAACAACAACAACAAAACCTCATAATCTCTGCCTTAGAAGTTTGTAGCCCAGTGGGGGGAAAGACCATCAAATAGAGAAGTGTTTCATATCTGGTAAAATAGACCATAAAGAAGGAACCCCCACCCTCATCCCCTGCCCCACCTAAAGAGTCAGCAGAAAACTTTTCAAAAGCTGACATTTTGGAATTTTGTCCTGAAAGGTGAATGTAAATTTGTCAGGCAGACAGAATTAGTCAAAGTGAAGGGGGAATGGAGTTGGAGAATGAGGAAGGGCATATAAATGAGGATTTTCAAGTACTTTGTTTGGAACGACTTAAAAAAAAAAAAGGCAGCTATCTACCAGGTGATGGGGTTACAAAGCCTAAGGCCTTGTGAGTATATCAGATCTCTTGAGGATGGGTTCAAGTCTTTTCTGCTGCTGGACTACATCCTCACTGGCTTATTTGACTTATGTCCTTGAGCCTCAGTGTCAGGCATGTAATGGGCATTTAAATACTACTGGGGATTGGGAAAGCTGGGATGGCTCAGCGGGTTAAGTGCTCGCTTTGAAGCCCTGGGGATCGAGGATCAAATCCCGGCCCTGGCCCATGCGGACCCACATGCTGAACTGGGGTGTGCCCCCTGTTTAGTTCTTGCCAGGACCTATGCAGGAGGCTCCCGGCCCAGTTCCTGCCTGTGCAACCCTGTGCCCACCTGTGGAGTGAAACTATATGGAAAACTAATGTCAACTATGAAGACTGCTCTGGGCCCTTCCCCTTCTCTCTGTTCCTCTCTGTCTCTGTTTCTCTCTGTCAAAAATCAATAAAATAAATCTTTAAATACTACTGCAGATAAAAACAATTAGTGAATGAATACCACACTGTTTCTCAATATACCTGAAGATTCTTTATTACTTTTGGACCTTGTGAACAGATCCATTCTATTTTTCTCTTATTTTGCTTTTGTTTTTCTACTATTTTATGAACACACACACACACACACACACACACAAAAAAAATCAGTTTGTCCATTTGGATTGACAAATTGTTCATACTTCTCAAAAATAAACACATTCAGGAACTTTTAAAATGGTTAGGCAACCCTTCCATAAAAAGCTCTGAATATGTGGGCTGGAGGAAATTTGTACAGAATATCATAGTTACAACTTTTAACAAGTTCAAACAACACATACATTTTTTTTACTATATTTTAATAACCATCTCTTTTCTGATTCTTCTCAACTAAAGTAGAGAAGCTGAGAAAGAAGCACAATATTTCCCCTTTGAATTCTTGGATTCCTCTTCTTAGAGTTTGTTTCTTTGTTTTTAATTTTTTTTTCTCTTCTCTTAGCCAGGGAAAAATTGAAATATCTACAAATCAGATAAAATAATAGCCCCTCTGACTGTATTAACTTTGATTAAAAGCAATAAATGTCCTACTATATTTAAGGAAATATGAAATAACACTCTCAATGTAATTTTTTGGCTGTGACTCATTTAAGGGAATTCTTAATTGGCTGGCTGATTTTTCAGCAGGTTTTAGCAGCTACCATAAAAAACACACAGTGCTTACAACCTATACTTCTTTGTATGGAAAGGGGACACTCTTATCACTTGAGAAAATATTTTAAGTGTAGATTTGAATGTTTTATGGCTATTTTTTCTCTTCATTCTCCTTCTTTCACTCTCCTTTTAGATCTGACTTCTCCCAATAGTGGTTCTTACTTTAGATCTTGTTCAGTCTTTCTGCAGTCATACTTTATTTTCTTTTATCCCACTCTCTCATAGTTTTGCTCTCAGTGAATTCATGAACTTCACTCTGTAAACCGAAGTATGCTACTGAGTGGCAGCATGTGAACATGTTAGCTGTCCATCAGAAAACCCAGAGTCATGGTTGTCTCTGTGAGAATTGTATGTACTTCTTGGACAGAGAGGAGTGCATTTTCTGTTTATCTGCAGAGAAAAATACGTGTCTCCAGCTAATGCATGAATGGAAAGAGGAGAAGTTAACTATGGCTTCCAGTTTTAGAGACAGACAGAAGCATGGGTCACTTTCCAGATTGTGGAGTTTAAAATTAAGTGTTCTTTTTTTCAACCTGATGAGTGCAAATGCCTTTTCTTTTTCTGGAAGACACACTAGACCTCAGAAAATGCCCATGACTCTGAGACTTCCATATTTCTAATGACCTTTTAGCTTATATAGACCTTCTGAAAAGAATTCTTTATGATGATTTTTACAGCTGCTTCAGCTGCACACACACAAAAAAAAGATAAATCACTTTACTAACAAGGGCATTTCCTTAACAGCATGGGCTGAGTGAGAAGGATTGTGGCAATCAAAAAAGAAACTTGATTGCTTCTGTTTGAAATAACTACCTGATTAAGACAACAGCAACAATAACATCACCAACAAAGAAATATACTCTACCAAAACAACAAACAATTTTCACTTTGGATGGACCATTTCCTTTGAAATAAAAAGGAAAAATGAAGCAGTTACACCATGGGTGTCCCTAACACAAGATGAATCCAACATATAACTTCTGATTACTCAGAAATTCACAGAGAGTAAATCCAGATAGGATTAAAAAAGCCCCCAGAGACTAACAAGTAGGAGAATATTTATTTGTTTGTACCAAATAATTGCCTGAATAATAAATAACTATTAGCTTATATTGCAATAAACACAGTTATTTAACTGAGATCTAACAGTTTGCATTTTCCTTTTCCTCCAAAGCAGCCTCTGATCAACATCTTCAGAATATCTCCCAAAGAGGATGACTATGGGCTGCATATCTGAAAGTAGCTTTGTTTTGGGGTAATTTTCTGATCCTTCCTTTAGTTCTCCAGAATGATGTTTATTAAAATAAAAGAACAGACACTCACAAAAAGATTTCTTCTTGGTTGGACAAGAGTAAGTGTTTGCTTTATCTCTAAATGTTTAAATCTTTTATAACAAAGTGATAGTTTTAGAGAGAGAAGACCAGGTTGTGACTCAGAATTATGTCACTCAATCACTGTTCATTGTCACCATCCCTTCTACCCATGTTCTTCGGTAGCGAATTTACTGATATCAAGTTTTGTCAAGTTATAGCAATAAACACATTTTAATTTTTTTATGCATACTTTTTGTGGAATATCCCATTAGAAAATACATTTGCAGACAGAAAATCACCTGGGACTTTTAGGGAGCAATTCCACTTTAAAAGAAGAGTGGGATAGATGGACAGGAACTTTTAGAAACATACACATTTTATATATGGTACAAGAGTAGGAACAGTGCGAGAGGGCCTATTTTGGAAGGAACAGTTGGAGTATAAAGGGGGTATTTGTGCACAAGGTCTTAAGATATTGCCTTAATGTAGAGTAAGAAGGACAGAACTTGCAACCCCAAAGTGATAAAGGGCTTATGATTATATCTTTACATTTGTAGGTACATCTAGGGTAATAATGTGCAATATTAATCTGGAATTTTTTTCTCCCTAAATCATTTCTTACTTTCCTCCATTCAACTCAGGGAAAAGATGTGAAAAGGCATAAAATACAAGGAAGTAATTTGCTAATGCTTTGGACTTTTTATTTGTTAGTTTATCTATTTTTCAAAAGCCCCAGAGAAGAGAAAGAATTGGCAGGTTGTACAAAATATCTTGGCTAGAGGCAGAAGGTAGAGCTGGATTCAGGCCATGAGAATAGAGCAATGTGTCTTAGTCTGCAAGGTGGAAAGAACAGTTATGTGCAAGCCCATGCATGGTAGGGACTAGGGCCTTAGCCATCAACAGTAATAGCGAACAGTGACAAAATCTCTGGGAGGAAATGGTTATGTGTGTTTTTTGAGAAGATGGGATCCATAGAAAACCTCAGAGAGGAGGTCTACATCCCGTGTGTTTTTGAACACATGAATAAGCCAGTAGGTTATAAGGGGACATGTGGAATAGAACTGAAGGTGTCTCAGTGGTTGCTTATCTGTACAGATGAATGCTTGAAAATCAGAGAGGTTCCATTCTTGAATCATAGGGCACTGTCCAAGGCCCCTCACAAAGACAGAAAACTGTAAATGGGATTGTGTTCAAGTTTCCCACTACCTCTGTGAGAAAGGTGGGTCTCAAAATAAAAATTAAGGTAAGTTTGATAAAGTATACAATTATATATTTCTTGCTCAATTGAATTTGTAATTAGAGTTTTATGCCTATTAGTAGGGTGAAAAAGACCGCATACTCTAGTATTAAATTAACGATACAGGTAGTGAGGGTGAGAAGAAAAAACAGAAAAGGAAAACCATCCTTACACATATTAGGTGACAGGTGCATGAACCATCCTTTCCTGGTGTTCTGGGGACAGTAAACACCCTGAGTTGACTTTTCAACCTGATGAGTGAGACTCATGTGTGGAGAACACTGTAAGGGTTGAGCACTAATTGTTTCCATCAATACTGGAAGCCCAAGTGGAGCCCTGAGGGCACAAGATCAGTGCAATTTCTTGAAAGTCAGCTGGGTAGCATTTAAACCAGAGATACTATCACAGCAAACCAGCTTGACCACTTGACTGGCTGTATGAGGCCTCTCCCTTCCGTGCTGCAGCTGGATGCAATGGAAATAGTTATTTGAGATACTGAAGCTGAGGTATGGATGTCTGACACATGTTCAATTTAGTTTGTGTAAACCTTCATGATTATGCATAATCCAAGAAAATGAGGAGAACCAGGAGGTTCTCCTCATAATAATAATAATAATAATACTGTCAAATAATACTGTTTATTATTTGTTATTACAACAGGTAATAAATACTTGAGTCATTGATGGGAAATATAAACATGTTTACTCAGCTTTTGTGGAGCAATTCACATAGACGTAATCCACAGAAAGTGGTAGTCTTTACATGAATCTGTTCCACACTACATTACTGCTTCTCTGAATGACAGAGGATTTACTTGGGATGAATGGTCTTCAATTATTTCATACAGGAGATACAAATTCAGTTCATGTCAAGGATGTTTGGTTTTTGAGCCACATAGATTATTCTGGGGTGAGGTGAGGGTACTAGAATGGAGTCTGGGCTTCAACTTTTAGGAGTCAGACCATCTTGGACATGCCTGTCTGACTGCTTCCTCATTTATAAAATAGACATGACAGAAATGCATTATGATACAGAGGGGGAACTGTGAGTACTGGTTGACTCCAAGGAAGTACAAAGGAAATTGTACTTCAATATTATTGATTCTTCCTCAGAGATGGAATCAGTGTAACAGCTGACCTTGTGACTAAAGGTTGAGCAGAATTTCACTGGCAACAACAGCAGCAATGAAAGAGGCAGTTCTTACACAAGTAACAGTTTAAGCACAGCAATAGAGGTATAAGTGAAACTGTGTGCCTTTGCACTCAATTAGTCCTGCATCAGTGCCCACTCCTTATGTCCTTGACATTCACCATTCTCACAACATGCGTTCTACATGAAGCACTTGTAACTCTGCCGGAGACTTTCTATCTGTTCATGCATGGGACAGGTGAAAAATGTTAGAGAGTAACTGCACCCAGGAGCAGTTCTTGGCCAGTGACAAGGATATTGGAGAATAAATGCCCCTTGGAAGCAAAAGGAGTTGGGGATTGATTGGATAACAAAGAGGAGTATTTCTCACTGTCTTCCAGAATTCTCCAGTGAGATTAAATGCCATTTACCCGGGTTCTAAAACCTACTTGATAATACACACCTTACTGGTTCTCTTTTCTTCCTTGACCCCCTTTTCCAAATGTTGAAGGTACTTTTGGGGGGAGCCTCCAAAATAATAAAAGTGACTGTGTTCAAATCCTTGTCTCTGGATCTACTTCTGGGAAAACCAATACAGACTTTTTTGGAATGCAGAGCATATGAAGTGGGTAGGCAGATGCTGATGAAGAAACTATTGTTTCTAGACAGATAATGAAACCCAGTAGGATGTACTAAGTATTTGGATAATGTAGAAAACAGGAAGTCATTGAAAATTTAAGCAGAAGGACAGAAAGTAGAAGTAATATTTCAAATCTACTTTTTAAAAGACTTTGTTTCTTTAGAGCAGTTTTAATTCACAAAAAATATTGAGAGGAATGTACAGAAATTTTTCATTTATCCTTTGACACCACACATGCAATGCCTCTGTCATTATCAACATCACTCACCAGATGGAATGTTTATTACCAAGAATGAATGAACATTGACACATCATAATCACCCAAAGTCCATATAACACACATTTAGAATTCATTCTTGGTCTTGTACATTCTATTCATTTGAACAAATGTATAATGACATGTATCTATCATTATAATATCATACAGAATACCAAAATTATCCTCAAAGTTCTCTGTCCTCTGCATATTCATTGCTCAACCTTTGGCAATAACTGCTCTTTTTACTGTCTCCAGAGTTTTGCCTTTTCCGGAACACTCTATAGTAGAGTCATATAGTATGTAGCCTTTTTTGATTGGCTTCTTTCACTCAGTAATATGCATTTATGATCTCTCCCATGTCTATTCTTGGCTAAATAACTTATTTCTTTTTAGCACTCAATAATTTGCATCGTCTGTGTGTACCAAAGTTTATTTATCCATTCAACCTACTGAAGGACATCTTGGTTACTTCCAGTTTGGGCAATTATGAATAGAACTTCTATAAAGATATATGCACAGGATTTTGCCTGGACATGTTTTCAACTCTTTTGAGAAAATACTATGGAGTGGGATTTCTGAATCATATCATTAAAGTATGTTTAGTTTTATAAGAAACTACTATGTTCCAAAATGGCTGTACCATTTTGCATTCTCACCAGCAATATATGAGTTTCTGTTACTACACAGCCTCGCTAGTATTTGGTATTGTTCATATTCCAGGTTTGGGCCATTTTAATAGGTATGTAGTGGTATCTTGTTTTAATTTGCATTTCCCCGATGATATATGATATGCTTATCTGCATATCTTTGGTGAAGTATCCGTTAACATCTTTGGCCATTATTTTGATTTGGATTTTTCTTTTCCTATTTTTGAGTGTTAAGTGTTCTTTTGATACTTTGGAAATAGTCATTTATCAGGTTTGTTTTTGCAAATATTCTCTTGGCAGTATTTTTCACAGAGCAGATGTTTTTAAGTTTAATAAAGTTGAGCTTATCAGTTTCTCTATGGAGTGTATCTTTGATGTGGAATCTAAACAGACCATACCCAAGGTCATGTAGATTTTCTCCTATCTTGTAAGAGGTTCATATGTTCACATTTTGCATTTTTGTGTGTGATTTATTTGACTTAATTTTTGTGAAGGGGTAAAGTTTAAATCAAGATTATTTTTATTTATTTATTTTTGCATGTGGATGTCCAATTGTTCTAGCACCATTTGTTGAAAATACTATCTGTTTCATTGCAGTATATTTACTCATTTGTGCAAGATCTGTTGACTATATTTATGGGGGTATATTTCTGAGCTTTTTATTCTATTTCCACTGATTTATTTGTCATCTAATCTTTTGACAATGCCCGCTGTCTCAATTACTGTAGTTTCATAGTAACTCTTAAAGTTGGGTAGAGTCATTCACTCAAATTTGTTCTTATCTTTCAATATTGTGTAGGGCTATTCTGGGTATTTTGCTTCTTTATATAAACTTTACAATTGGTTTGTCAATATCCACAAGATAACTTGCTGGGATTTTAGTTGGGATTGTATTAAATCTATAAAACAAGTTAAGAAGAATTGATAGCTTGACAGTATTGAGTTTTCTTGTTCATGGAGTTCATGGATTTGAATAACTATTTATTTGATTTCATTCATTAGACTATGTAGTTTTTCTCATATCAATCTTGTATGTATTTTGTTAGATTTATACCTAAGTATTTAATTCTTCTGGGGTGTTAATGTAAATGGTATCATGTTTTTAATTTCAAATTGGCATATAAAAAAGCAATTGACTTTTGTGTATTAACTTTGTATTTTGTGATCCTGTTATAACTGCTTATGAGTATCAGGAGGTTTTTGTTTTTGTTGATTATTTCAGATGTTCTACACAAAAGCTCATGTTATGTCAAAGACATGTTTATGTCTTTATTCACAATTTGTGTACACTTTATTTTTTATCTTGCCTTATTTCATTAGCAAGGATTTCTAGTATGGTGTTGAAAGAGGAGTGATGAGAAAGAATATTCTTGCCTTATACTTGGTCTTAATGGGAAAGCTTTGAGTTTCTCACTATTAATTATAATATTAGCTATGGTTTTGTTGGTAGTCTTCATAAAGTTGAGAAACTTTCTACTTTATTAAGAGTTATTATTATAAACGAAAGTTAGATTTTACTGAATACTTATTCTGCATCTATTGATATGATGATGTGATTTTTCTTTTTTAGTCTGTGTTTGGTATAGATTACATTAATTGGTTTTTGAATGTTGAACCAGCCTTACAAACACAAGCAGCCTTACATACACAAGCTAAATTCCACTTAGTTGTGGTATGTAAATGTGTTTATATTTCTCTGGGTTTGATTTGTTATTATTTTATTAATTTTTACATTTATATTTATGAGAGCAGTTTTCTTATAATATATTTTTCTGGTTTTGGTATTAGGGTAATGTTGGCCTTGTAGGTTGAGTTAGAAAATATTCTCTTTACTTCAATCTTCTGAAATATATCGAAGAGAATTGGTAAAACTTTCTTTTTAAATGTTTAGTAGAATTCACTGGTGAACCCATCTGGGCCTGGTGGCTTCTATTTTGTAAGGTTATTAATTATTGATTCAATTTCTTTAATAGATGTAGGCTCATTCAAATTGTGTATTACTTCTTATGTGAGTTTTGGCAAATTGTGTCTTTCAAGGAATCGGTTCATTTCTTCTAATTTATACAACTTGTGAGCATTTTATTGTTCCTCATATTCCTTTATTATCCTTCTTATGTACATGGGTTCTGTAGTGATATCCCCTCTTTCTTTTCTGATATTAATAGTATGTGTCCTTTCTATTTTTTTCTTAGTTAGCCGGTAGAGGTCTAATGGTTTTATTGATCTTTAAAAATAAAATCAACTTTTGATTTTGTTGATTTTTTTCTATTTCCCCTTTTTAGTTTTATTTATATCTGCTCTAATTCTTTTTATTTTTACTTCTGCTTAGTTTAGATTTAATTTGTTTTATTTTTTTCTAGTAGAAACTGAAATTGTATTTTTAAATTTTTCTTTTCTAATTTATACATTCAATGCTATAAAAGTTATTCTAAACAACACTTTCACTGTATCCCATTAATTTTGATAAATTGTATTTTCATTTTGATTTACTTCAAAATATTTTTAAATTTCTTTTGTTCTTATCACCCATTTGTTATATTCAGAAGCATATTTTTAAATTTCTTGTATTTTCAAACTTTTCACTTATCTTTCTGTCATTGATTTCTAGTTTAATTTCATTGTAATGTGAGAGTAGACATTTTATGACTTCTATTAAATGTGTCAAGGTACGTTTGTAGCCCAGAATGTGGCATCTCTATGTCAAAAGTTTCATGTGAGCTTGAGAAAAATGTGTATTCTGCTGTTGTTGGATGCAGTAGTCTATAGACATTAATTCCAGTAGATTGGTGGTTTTGTTGAGTTTCCCAACATCTCCACTGATTTTTTATTTACTGAATCTATTTCTGAGAGAAAAGTATTGAAATCTCCAACTACAATAGTGCATTCATATATCTTCTTTCGAGTTCTACCAGTTTTACTTCATGTAGTTTGACACTCTGCTGTTGGGTAATCATATGTGAATACTTGTTATGTCTTCTTAGAGAATTGAGCCATTTACCATTATGCAATCCCCTTTATTCTTGATAAATTTTCTTTCTCTTTTTTTCTTTTGGACAGAGAGAGAGAGAGAGAGAGAGAGAGAGAGAGAGAGAGAGAGAGAGAGAGAGAGAGAGAGAGAGATACAGAGACAGAAAGAGAACCGGACTAGGGGAGCTCCCAGCTCAGTACATGGTTCCGTACAGGCTGGGGCCAGGATTTGACCCCCTGTCCCGGGTGCTGCAAAGTGAGCGCTTAACCCACTGAGCCATCCTGGCTTCCCCATTTTTTTGTTTTTTAGATTAGTGTTAGTGTGCTATATTATTCTCCATTATTTTACTTTTAATCAATATGCATTTTATAGTTAAATGAATTTCTTATAAACAATACAGAGTTGGTTATTGTTTTTTGATTAATTATGACAATCCTTGTCGTATAGTTAGTGCATCTAGACCACTGATGTTCAAAGTGGTTATTGACATAATTGAATTAATATCTACCATATTTGCTAGTTTTCTACTTGTTGTTTTATTTTTTTGTTCATATATTTTTGTGTTCCTTTTTTTCCTGCCTTTTGTGCTTTTAATTGAGAATTTTCTGATTCTATTTGTTCTCATTTCTTAGCACATCAATTATACTTTGTTTCTACCTCTTAGAAAACAAATACTGTCAACTTTATAATAAATTAATTTGATGAAGGCACTAGAGTAAAATTTTGGTAAATAATAACAAACCAAATTTGTGTACTCATA
The DNA here is from genome assembly GCA_004027555.1 of Craseonycteris thonglongyai. NCBI lineage: Eukaryota > Metazoa > Chordata > Mammalia > Chiroptera > Craseonycteridae > Craseonycteris > Craseonycteris thonglongyai. The sequence continues at coordinate 95,920 of PVKE010000943.1, read as the reverse complement.
GAGAATTCAAAGAGAATTTATAGAACTTGGTAATTAAGTAACTACAAAGTTTAGAAAAGGAGATTGTGCAGTCATCGAAGCCAACATTTTTGCCCTTGACAAGTGAATATGTGATGAAGCAATAAAAAAAAGATAGATAACAATGGTAGAAGAAAATGCTGAGGATTTGGTACTTGTTGAAGATTCAAATGATGACATCTAATTTTACAACTCAACACACATTTGTTGAACTTATTTTGAATGAATCAAAGGCTAAGTCCTTGGGCTGAGAAGTCATAGCCTCTGCCCTTTCACAGCCACACTGTATAGTGCAAAGCTTGTAAATATAATATAAATTGAGAAGACTGTTTACACATAGGTGCTAGATAAAACTGTAGGATTTGACTCCTTTATTTAGGAGGAAGAGTGTCTATTTCTCTAAGATAATGTCTTTTATTTAGTAAAATTACTTTTCATAGGCAAACAGTGCTTTGGATTCAGAAAGAATAAATTGCAGTATTATGTCCCTGAAAGTTTTACATTAATACTTCTTTAAAGGAAAAAAATAAGAGGTGAAGAGTCAAGAGAATTATAATTTTTCTGTGTATGTGGTTTCACAATTACGTTCACAAACTTACCATGATGTGCTTATGTTAGCAGTACTGTACTAACAGCTTGGTAAGGTTTCAAACCTGGGTGTATTAGTGTCTCATAGCTGTGTTTTGGTTGACCTGTGGCAGTGTCTGAGTGGCATTCATTATTGTTGTTGCATGTTTTTATGTGGTGCCATGAGAATGTTGGAGCTTATATTAGAGCAACAAACAAACATTAAATTTCTTGTAAAACTTGGGAAAAATTGAAGTCCAATCAGGAACATGTTGGTCCAAGTTAATGGGGATAAGGCCATGAAGAAAATGGCAGTGTACAGATGGATTAAATGTTCTTCTGAGGGGAGAGAAAGTGTCACTGATGAAGAGAGGTCAGGATGGCCAGTAACAAGCAGAACAGATGAAAATATGCAAGATTTGTCAAATTGTACATTAAAATTGTTGGGTGGCTATGAGAAGCATAACAGACTAAGTAAACATTGACAGAGAAACAGAAAAACCTTCACTGAAAAGCTTGGCATGAGAAAGTTGTATGCAACAATGGTCCCGAAGGAACTCACTGATGTACTAAAACAAAGGAGAGTTGAAGTTTGCCAAGATGGTTTGGAGAGGCAAGATGGTATTTCGAGCCATGTGATCACTGGTGATGAAAAATGACTGTACCAACACAACCCTGAAACAAAGCATCAAAGTGCATAATGGAAGTTGATCAACTTGCACGACCAAAAAATTTCCATCAATCCAAATCAGGTGTCAAAACAATCTAAATAATCTTTTTGATATCAGAGAGGTTGTTCATTATGATTTTGTACCAATTGAAAGTGTTGAAAAGCCTGTATGAAAAAGTTAAATAAAAACAAGCTGAACTTTACACCAAGTCATGGCTCTTGCATCAGGACAATGCACCAGCTCACATGGCACTGACTGTGAGGGAGTTTTTAGTGAGTCAGCAAATAATTGTATTGACACTCCCTTCTATGCACCAAATCTGGCCCCCAATGACATTTTTTATTTTATTTATTTTTTAAACCTGAAGATAAAGAAAACATTGAAAGGAAGACATTCTGATGACATTCACGATTTCAAGGGTAATATGACGATGGCTCTGAGAGCCATTCCAGAAAAAGTGTTCCAAAATTGCTTTGAAGGGTGGACTAGGTGCTGGAGTCAGTACATAACTTCCTAAGGGCAGCTCTAGAAAGGTGACTGTAGTGATACTCATCAATGAGGTAGCACTTTTTCTAGGATGAATTCATGATCTTAATTGTCAGAGTTTGTATGCTGATGTGGAATAATAAAATCCACAGGTAATGTGACTTGCTATGTCTTAATAGAGCCTTCTCTGCTAATGTTAGTAGAATTTCAATGGCAGAGAAAATAAAAAGAAATATATGTTATTTTGATGTTTTTTATCTACTTTGCAAATAGTAATATATATTTTGCTTCCTGGAAAAGAAAAATGGTTGAATTGTGTTTTGAAAGTTGGAGAAAACAATTAAAATATATGTTTCATGCATTACCTAATGCTTTTGTTCTTTTCTTTTCTTCTGTTCCCCTTTCTTCTACTCTCCTCAACGGTTCTCTCTGCCCATTTTCCCCTCACTCTCTCTCTCTCTTTTTCTTTTTTCTTTCTTGTGATATTTCAATATTACTTAGCTATTAGTAATATTTTCCCCTTAAGGAAAGGCAATAATAGAGTCTTGCCAGAACCAAATATTCCTGAGCTTGCTGTAAAGTTTCTGTGAGAATTTATTTGTATAATTGAAATAATACTTTTTTGAATCATTCATCTTTTGGAATACCTGAATTTTTGTGTTCCAATTTATAATAATTCAAGAAATATGGGACAACTGCCAATGTGAGTTACATAATCTCATAGCTTTTATCATAGTGATGATAGTTTTAAAAAATTATTTAGGCTATAATTTATCTTAAAGTATTTATTTCTAACATATTATATATGAGTACTTAGAAACTTCACTCAAAATCAAAGATCTCTTTCAGAATATTTATAGCTGTGAAAATTTAATATATATCACTTTTCTTTGATTTATAATTTTTGCTATTTTTTTTAATCAATCATTCCATTAATCAGTAAGTATTTATAGAACTTCTATTTGAAATAACAAATCTTTAGGCTTAAAGTTCTGGTCTACCATGTAAATCATTCACATAGGAATAAAAACTGATTTACCCATAAGTCCTTCCAATAAATCTTCCAGCAGTTCTCAATTTACATTCCTTCAGTGAGCAGGCTTACCTATTAAGAAATTCCCCCAACCTTTTACACTGGCAAAAGAATACTTTCCCAAAAACCTAATGAGGCCTTCTCTTTAGCAGCTAGGGAACTTGTAGGACTTGAGATACTGAAGCTTTGTCCTTTCTCCTTGCTCCTTTGAGGATCAAATTCTAAATCTTAGCCATGTTAAATAGATTCATATCTTTTGTTTATGGTGGTGTCTTTCTGAGAGTTTTACGTTCATCATCCATGTGGCAAAAATACATGACCCACCCTTTGCCCAAAGTCTGTGAGCACTGGAAATATAATGATGCAGGAGGGGCTCATAAACCAGGCACACATAGGATTGCAGGGCTTATCAAGCTTTTAGTATCAGGAGCTCTGCACAGTCCTAAAAACTATTAAAGTTCCCAAAGACCTTATTTTTGGAAATAGATTATAGATATTTGTACCTCACAGGGATATTGTGGAGATGAAATGAGATAATTCATGCAAAGTCTTAGCTCAGTACTTAACCCTGGAAGTCCTCAAAGATGTCAACGTTAAAAAGACAGCCTCACCTCAAAATAGCATGTGTGCTTTGCGGGGACAGCTCTTCCTCTTGAATCCACAGTTAGAATGCAAGTTGCAAATTCCCCAGGGAACCAGGCTCTGCTGCTGGTGAATTGAGGCCTGTGCTCTGGAGTTGGGGGCATTGCCCTTTTATTCTTCTGATTGTTGAAGCAGCCCTAAAGGCCACAAAGCAGGGTTGGGATTCCTGGACTAATTTTCTGTGTTGACACAACAGGCCAATTCCTGTCTGGTTTATAAACTGATGCTATGCTATTTCTAGGTCTCACATAAAGCTGTACCAGAAATACCACTTTTACTGGATGGTTGGATTTTTCTCTTGTGTCACATTGTTTGGGATCTGTGGAGGCAGAGAATGGGGATAGGGAGGTGACTGAGAGAAATTCCTTTTTTATCTTTCAGTTTTATATTTAGCCATTTGAAAGTGTAATTACACAGAGAAAATACAGTTTAATTGGCAATATGATAGTTTCTTATACGAGGCTCAGGATACCACACCATGATTGTCAATGCCAAGTACGATATTTGTGGTGTTTTTCCTCCTCAAGAAGTTATTTGGTGGTAATGGATTTCTGTAAGCTAAATTATCTTCTCCCTCTAAGGGTCACTTTGTGTATCTACAGTAATCCTTTAAGAAAGGACTAATTATTATTAACAGGAATGATAGAGACACAGATGCTCTCTGTTCCAGGCAGTTAAATAATATATCGTCCAGTTTATTTTGTACAGATCTATCGCTGAACTGGCATCCTTGATTTGTGTTTGAACTACAATAAAAATAAATGTGGAATATCCCAATTTATACAAAGACCAGTACTCTTAAGATCTTAAAGCCCTTTTAGTATACTGCAAGTATATATTTGTAGATTCATAGGCTCTACTCTTAGGGTCACTGAGTAAAGAGTAACCATCTGCAAGTGTCTTATTTGTCCATTAGGCAGAGAAACAAGCTGGTGGCTTATATGGATGAATCAGTCCTACATAGCAAAAAGCTTTATGTCTCCAGAGTTAGAGTGTTTTGGTTCTGGTTGTATATAACCTTAAGTTAATAAGGACCTCAATCCACTATCTTATATATTTGTTCAAAAGTTTTTCCAGAGTTCTATTGGACGTTCAATTTTATTTATAGTCTCCTTTACCTCCTGTGGTGAGTAGTATAATGTTTCTAAATTTGCAAAACCTTTTGTACTTTTCTTTTGATGTAAGGTTAAAATTTATATTGCTTTACCCTCTCCTTAAAAGCTCAACCCATACTTTTCTATTCCTCTCTGACTTGAAATGTTTCCTTTGTTACATAGTGCTTCCTTATTTATGGTAAGTAACTTATATTTGATATTTGCCAACTTCCGTAATTTGTAGGTTTAGTAACCTCAGAGTATTTTTCATATATAATAAAAAGAATCATCTATTACACTTTCAAATATTTTTATTCTGAGCTGCTTATCATTCCAATATACTTTTAACATTATAATTACATACATAATACTTACATATTTTTCATTATTAATATCAAAATTATCAAATGTGGAAGGATATCAAATAAAACATAAAAAGCGTCCTTGACTTTTCAATCCCACCCTAGAATCAAACACTTAATTTTGTGAGCGTAGTTCTAGATCTTTTTCTATGCATTTTTATAGTTTGTGTTTTCATAATAGTTTGGAATTTTGTTTTTATATAAAATATATATATATATACATACATACCACATACACCACACACACACATATACACACACATACTGTATATGCATTTTTTTTTCAACATATAGCTATTAACACTCATATATAGCAGGCACAGGGAAATATCAGTAAACAAGACTAACAGAACTCACTGGGCTTGTGGAGCTTATATCCTAGTAGGGGAAAGCAGACAATTAATAATAAATATATAATTAGATCACTCAGCATCTTAAAATATGGTAAATGCTATGGAAAAACAAAGCACACACAGTACAGGGACTGAGAGTTTTGTGTGTGTAGTGGAGAGTGTCAATTTTCAATAGGAGGGTCAAGCATCTCTACTGAGAGTCACATTTGAGCAAAGACTTATAAGAGGTGTCACAAACCTTGGTTTTAACACTTAACCTTGAAATTTTTCTTGTCGACATGTAAAGATCCCTTTGTTCTTTCAATTTCTCTAAATATCCTATAGCATTTTAATGCTTATTTCTTAGAAACTAACTAAGAGTTTAAAAGATTTGAAAAACACAATGAATAACATATGTTTACCAGAAATAAAATTATGCAATCCAAATTAAGAATACATGTTATTTTCTAGCATTGAAATATCTACAAATATGTAACTTACCATACATTACATATTACTCAGTGTCTCAATACATTAAAAAACAAGAAATAAACAAACAAAAAATTAAAAATAGATATCATTTAGGCTATTGTATTAACAAACATTGAAAAAATTTAAAAAATGAACAATGAAATAATAATTCACTATATCTATTCACAAACTTACTGTAGGTGGTAAGCACATAATGCAATACATAGATGATATAATGTAGGACTAATTGTACACCTGGAACCTATGCAATTTTTAGCAACCAATGTCACCTCAATAAATTTAACAACTAAAATAATAAAAATTAATTAATTAATTAAAATAAAGAAATTTTAAAAATAGTTAACTATTGCAATTCTTTACTGATACATAACTGTTACAATTTTTTTTTAATATCTTTTTATATTTATAGAGAGTAATTATTTTATCTTCAGTGCATATTTATTTTTTTATTTTACTTTTGACAGATAGAGAGAGAGACAGAGACAGAGACAGCTAGAGAACCAAACTGTGGGAACTCCCCAGTTCAGCACGTGGGTCCGCCTGGTCCGGAGCCGGGATTCGATCCTCGGTCCTCGGGGCCTCAAAGCGAGCGCTCAACCCGCTGAGCCGTCCCGGCCTTCCCAATTCTTTATTGGCTTCAAACTAATTTTGAGAACCAAAATTGATATTAAAATTTCTAAAATTACTTTGAATGTTACTCATCAATTTCTATGAGATACAATAAAAGCAATATTCAGAGTTCATTATTGAAACACTAAAACACTTGTTTGAACACAACATAGTTTAAAATAATCAAAAACTTGAAACAGAATAAGCAATATTAAAGTAAGATATAAACATTTGTAGGAAAAAAATGAATTAATATTTTAAAAATATACAATAGTTTGAAAAGACCCTCACCAACCTACTTTGCAAGTTAGTTGAAGAAAAGAAGATAATAAAATAAAATTGCAAATAAGGAGAAAATATTCTCAGTAAAAAAAAAATCTATGTAAAATAATATCTAGAATCCAAACAAAATGTGTAGTCTCTAGTAAGTATGCAAATTACCAAAATTGAATCAAAAGAGTAGATATTTTTAATAGAACAGTTACTGTAAAATAAAATATATTCCAAGATATTCCCATGAAAGGACACCAAAATGTTTGGAGTTTTAACATGGCTGGCAAAATCACTGTCTTCTACTTACTCTATCAAATATGAAAATGTAAACTGAAAAATAAGAAAAAACATGCAAATTCAATTTTTGTTGAAAGAAGCAGATGACTTAATTCCTGAACAATGAAGTAGGAGGAAGTGCTGCTAAAATCAATAAAGGTGAAACAAGAGTGGGAAAAGTGGTGGGAGAAGAATGTCCATAACTTCAGAGCTAAGAAAATGTTTATAAATATACCTTTCTAGAATAAGTGGTACACTCTATTCCAAAATGAACATTTATGTTTGCTTTATAACAACAGGACCAGGGCCTAGGGAACATCAGTGGGAACTTCTGTGAATTTGAGTATGAACAAAAGGTGAGGAGAAGTGCCTAGAAAATTTTTTACAGGCAAGCTGCATTTAAGGTAGTGGAATATCACTGAGGTGGAGGTTATATGGAAACTGCACATTGTGAACAGTTCTGCAGAACTGATTTTGGCAGGCTGGGAAGGATTAAGACTAAAATAGTATATATTCTCTAATATTGTATCCATATTCTGTTTTTAGGCTGGTACATAACTGTCCCTTCTCTGTACCTGTTTTGATTTTTAATCAAAATGAAAACTATTAGTTCTAAAAAAATACGAAAGTTACCACAGTATTTATACAAAGATTCTATTTTTAAAAAGAAGGAAGATAACATAAAAATTAAATGCAAGGTACAGAATACTCTCTGAAAAACAAAACGGTTTTTCTTAGAACAGTGAAAGTTGTTATCAAATATATCATATGGGATTGAAATATGACTTAAATTAATTATTTTTACAAAAAAGAACTATAGAAAGAAATACAAATCTGGTTAAACTCAGAAAGAAATAGAAGATTAAAAATAATCACAGTGAAGAAGGTAAGGCAAAAGCAGTATAAACACACACATATACGAACTACACAGTACTGAGATTAACATAAACAATACTAGAGGATGCAGAGGATATGAGAGATGCAAAGCAATGAAATAAAGTGGAAGTAACCTAGATTTTAAAAGAAATAGAGAGAAAATGATAAATAAAGCAAAGAGTCTCATCCCCACAAGAATAACTGAGATCATGGAATTGAAAATCTGTTTGAAAATATAACTCAAGAACACTTTTTTAAATAAAAGAAACCTTAAAATTATTTATTTAAATGACATGTTATACCCCAGAAAAAAAGCGATACAAATTAGGCAACAAGGTATATTCTATTAAAGTTACTAGATTTGAAAGATAATTAAAGACTCCACAACCAGGCAAATGTTTGAAGTCTTCTCTAGAAGAACGCATGAGGTCAACTTCAATAGCTTCGCAGTAACATAAAATGCTACCTTTGGTTGAAACAATGACCTTCCTTAAGAAAAAAGAATGTGATCCCTAAAGCTTTCACCCAGAAAAATTTATTCAACATAAAAGGCAATTATAATGATATATCCCTTTTGCAGACAAGATTGGCAAAGATGAACAAGTTTCTGTTTTGTTTTGTTATTTTAAAGTTTTACAAAGGCTTTTGTTTACTCTTCTCCTGGACCGTAGGAGGCCAACTCTATTTTGTTTTTTTCTATTTTATTTTATTTTCTATTTTATTTTTATTTTGCAATTATATTTGACATAGAACAGTATATTTGTTTCAGGTGGACAGCTCAGTCATGAGACTTTTATATAACTTACAAAATTTTATTCTGATACTCCTGGTTCCCATCTGACATCGTATATAGTTATTACAATGTTATTGACCATGCTCTATGCTACAATTTACATCCCTGTGACTATTTTTGACTATAAATTTGTATTTCTTTTCTTTACCTTTTTCACCCACCCATCCTATCATCCTCCCGTAACCTCAACAAATCTAGTACCCCTCTGACACCAGATATAGTTATTACACCATTATTGGTGATATTCCCATGTCATATCCCACATCCCCATAACTATTATTTTGTAACCACCAAACTGAACTTCCAAGTCCCTTCCCCTTATTTCATCCCCTCTTTCAACTCTCCTCTCATCTAGCAACAAACCAAATGTTTTCTGTATCTATGAATCTGTTCCTGTTCTACTTGTTTATTTTCTTCTTTGGATTTTACCTATAAGCAAAGTCAATTTGCATCTGTCTTTCTCTGTTTGTCACTCCACTCAGTGCAATACCCCCCAGGCCTTTTGAGTGGAGCTTTTAATCCATTTAAACAGAAGGTAATTGCTAATATGTAGCTATTGCTATTTCATTATTTATAATTTTGCTTTTTTCCCCACCTTAAAGTACTCTCTCTAATATTCCTTGTAATACTGGTTTGGTGGCGATGAACTCCTTTAGTCTTTACTTGTCTGGGAAGCTTTATTTGTCCTCTGATTTTCAATGACAGACTTGTGGGCTAGAGTAATCTTGGTTGTAGTTCCCTGCTTTTCATCACATTGAATATTTTCTGCCTCTTTCTTCTAGCCTGCAAAGTTTTTGTTGAGAAATCAGCTGACAGTCTTATGGTAGTTTCCTTATAAATTACTAGTCACTTTTCTCTTGCTGCTTTTAGGATTCTCTCTGTCTTTAACCTTGGCCATTTTAATTATATTGTGTCTTGGCATGGGCCTATTTGAGTTTATCTTTTTTGGGACTCCCTGTGCTTCCTGGGCTTATATGCCTCTTTCCTTTGACAGGTTGGGGAAGTTTTCAGTCATTATTTCTTCAAATAAATTCTCAATGTATTGTTTTCTCTCTTCTCCTTCTGCTATTCCTATGCTGTGAATGTTGTTACGCTTGATGTTGTCCCAGAGGCCCCTTAAATTCTAAGTTTTTTGTATTCTTTTCCCGTTTTTCTTTTCTGACTGGATGTTTTCTGCTACCTTGTCTTCCAATTCACTGATTCAATCCTCTGCTCCATCTGATTTGCTGATGATTCTTTCTATTGCATTCTGAATTTTAGTTATTGTATTCTTCATTTCTGATGGGTTTTTTTTATGGTATCTATGTTCTTTATGCTTGCTATCTCTCTGTTGAAGTTTTCACTAAGTTCCTTGAACATCCTTATAACCATTGTTTTCAGCTCTGTATCCGATAAGTTGCTGACCTCCATCGTATTTAGTTCTTCTGGAATTTTTTGCTGTTCTTTTATTTGAAATGCATTTTTTTATTTCATTACTTTTGGATGTCTGTCTGTGTTTGTTTCTAGATATTAGGTGGATCTGCTATGTCTCCCAGTATTGCTGGGTAGCCTTATGAGCACTTGGAACTTCCTATCTGGTTACCTGTGCTGGGTGCTCCTGTAGATTCTGGTTTGGTGCCAATACCACTGCTGGAGCTACTCAGCGGAAGTCCCAAAGCATGACAATGCTGGTTGCTGTGCCTGGGGACTGTATACTTAAATAATTTTCTAAGAAAGATTGCAATGTGGGTGGGGCTGGCTGCTCACTACAGAAAGTGCCTTTGGTATTGGCAGAGTTGGGGGAGTGGGGTCCCAGTGAGTCAACAGGGTGGAGTAAGCAGAGCTCACCAGACCAAACAGCTTCAGACTTGGCCATGTGGGGGCAACAACAACACAGGAAAGATGGTGCCCACTAGCCGGCTGCATGGAAAGAGGACCCCCAGAAAAAAATAGCTACTGTCCTCTGTTCCATGCCCCAAAGTCACACACCTGTCTGCCCATATGCCTCCAATGCCTCTGAGTCACTGTTTCTCTTCTGGAGTACAGCTTGAGTGCCTGCAAGTGACTGAGTCTGGATGAGCATTTTTAAGAGAACGTCTGGGTTTCCCACAGCCTCTAATCTCAACCAAAGGTTCGAGTCCCCACTGTTTTTCAATTAGATGTTGTGGGGCGCCTCTTCCTAGCACCAGTGCTCTGGGGAGGGCAGCCTGGTGTGGGGCGAGGGTCGCTTGTTCTACCAGGGGGAACCTCCACAGCTGAGATATCCCTCCTGATTCTCTACCATCACTGGGGGTTTGGCTCCTTTCATGTCTCCACCCCTCATACCAGTAGCAACATGACCTCCTCTTTGTTGTGTCCTTAGCTATAAAACTTCTGTCCAGCTAGACTTTCTGATGATTCTCCACATTGCATGTTTAATAATTTAGTTGTAATTTTAATGTATTCATGGAACAAAGCAGGCACAATGTTTACCTACTCCACCATCTTCAAAGATCAACAAGTTTGATAACATACTATACGTTGACAAAAGTGGGGGAACACAGGGTTCCTATTCTTTGCATGTGGGATGATCTAAAGGTATAACTTCTATGAAGAGCAATATAACATGATTTCTTAAAACTATACATACATGTACTTTAACTCAATAATTCTACTTCTAGGTTTTTGTTTGTTTTTTTTTCCTTTAAATACAATTATGCAAAAGTACAAGACTACAAGTACAAGCAAGATTTCTGTATAGTATTTTGGTTGTAGGAAATGATTGGAAGCAAACTAAATAACCATCAATAAATGAATATTTAAATATATTATTACATAATAAACATACTTTAAACAAAGTTAGTAACTTGCTATCATAAAAAGCTAAATGGCAACATTTTTCACCATGAAATGGGGTTGTCTAGCTCCAGACTATACACAGTTAGACTCCTTTAAAGTTCTTCTAGGGAAAGCCGGGATGGCTCAGCAGGTTAAGCGCTCACTTTGAAGCCCTGAGGACCGAGGATTGAATCCCAGCTCCGGTCCAGGCAGATCCACATGCTGAACTGGGGAGCTCCCACAGTTCAATTCTCTCTCCCTGTATCTCTCTCTCTTTCTGTCTAAAATAAAATAAAAATAAAATATTAAAAAAATAAAAGTTCTTCTTGATATTTAGTATTATATCTACTATAAGCCTTTGTATTCACTTTATCCTAAACGTCATGGCTTTCTTCCCGTAAGTGCCCTCAAATTCTCTCTACCTTCTGACTCATCAAAACTATATCTTAAGAATGACTATGACATATTAATTCTCCTTAAAGCATAAATATCTCATAAGACTTACTGCCTAATTTTTCTTGGAATTATTTGCTATGTAAGGAAGGATAACACTTGAGCCAAAAGAATGAATACATAGTTATAGAGTCTCCATGTCAGCTTACCTGGTGATGAGCTGGTTTGTGGGTTGTAGTTGGTGGTGGATATGTAACCTTTTCCATTGTTTAATAAATCTTATACTTGCCTACTTCTAATACAGGCCTTCTCCAAAAATATATGTTTGCATATATTGGAGAGAAAGAGTTTTTCTATTTTTGAAGTTCTGTGAAGTTGTTCATTCTTTCCCTTGGGAATTTATATAGAGAGTTTGTTTGTTTTACGCCCCCTCTGCCACATTAGTGTGTCATACCACTTTCAGCAAGTGGCTGGGGAATTCAATATAAGATCTTTTCAAGTTCAATATTTTATGTGCAAATCATATATAAACATTCTCCTGAGCATTATGGAGAACGTTGGAGATTTTGCCTGAGCTTTTTCTTCAGTTGAAAATTTGCTGAATCCCTTCCCTTCATAGTCTTTCAAACTTCTTTCACTTTCTAGATGTCTGCTTTTTAAAAGACCAGTAATTTTTTTTTTTTTTTTTTTTTTTTTTTTGCCTTTTTCATCATGCCTTTGTTATCTCTCTAAACCCAGGGATCTCTTTTCTGGACTCATATAGCCCTTATTGAATAGATCTATAATGTGATACTCTACAAAAATGTACTATATATGTTATACTCTCTCTCGGACCTTGCTTATATGAGGTTTCAGGATTACGATATGTTTATTTGTTTACAATTTGTTGTATTCAGGAATATTTATTTCATTGTACTAGGTGATACCTCTTCCATACACAAATGTTTCCTAAGCAGTATTGGCACAAAACTATATTAACATGCTTAATAAATTCTTTTTAAAAATAGAGAATTAACAGTTCATTGCTTGCTAATAGGAAGCTACACTGCCCCATCATGCTGACACTGGGAAATTGCTGGCTTTGTGAGAGTTTATCAAGTTGTCCAGGATGAATCAGAATGGAGAAATGTCACGTGTGCTTCCTTCCTTGGAGGTGGGCGTTCCTGACTCCCAGAACTGAGCTAGTGTCCTTCCTATTGTGGGTTCAATGCTCTCTTCCCTCCTCCATGACTGTTGCCTTCAGCAGTAGATTAGCCTCACTCACTCACTTTCAAATTCTAAAATTCATGTTCAGAAACCTTCTAGTTTATAAGGGTGGACTAGACCATGTGTTTTGCTCTCAGTGTAACCACGTTTCCTCTTTTTCTCCCCTAGCTCAGATGTCTTCCTTCTGGTTTTGCCTCTGGGCACAGTGCCTCTTCTAGTCTCCTTTTATTTTTTTTATTTTTTTATTTTCATGAACACCCAGACACATATTTAGTGACACCTTGTGGAGTGCCATTCACTGGTTATGCATTTGGGATTTACTATTTTATGTGGTGGCTTTCCAACCAGATTCTAAGCATGTCCATGTAGCTAACACATTTTGTTTTCCCTGTCCCTACCCCCCGCCCCAACCCTCCCACCACTCCAAACCTACAGAACCTACCACAAAGTTGTTGCCTATTAGCGTATGCTATCAAGGGGATGACATAGTCCATACTTCTGAGAAATGATAGGAAAAATGGCTCAAGTGTTCTATTGCAGATAACACACGAATTCCTGCTCCCCTCTGATTTTTTCCTTCCTACCATTCGGTTTTTAAAGTGATGTTGACATAGTTGGTGGCTAGTCAGTTTATGGTGAATGTATCTCTCCTATGATGAACACAGTGTTTCTGAGGAGAAAATATACCCAGAAGCACCCAAAGTCTTCTTCCTTTTGTGCTCAGACCACTTAGAGGATGGAACAGAACTGCTATTCTATTTAACCTGTTCTGGAAAGGAAGATGACACTTTAAAGCTCTGTTTACAGTGTTCCAAACATCCATTGACTCGGAACCCTCACCACTTTTACAAGTCAAACTTACAAATAAATATTTATCTTCTGACATGTCAAATGGGTGATTTCTAAAATTTGTATTAGGCATATTTTATCCAATAGGTTATATGTCTTTAAAGAGTTCAGTAAACTCATATTTGATAAAAGCAAAAACACAAAAATAGCATTTTTTGAATAGATATTTTAAAATAATGGTTTCATCATATAGATCAACAGGTCATTCATGCTAAACAAATAGTTACTTTGTAATAACACTCAAGTATTTTTACTAAAATTTAAACAAAATATTTTTGGCCACTATCCAGGTGGCAGAAGATGTAGTGTTTTTCATATAATTCTGAAGTGAGACTTTTTTGTATTCTTTCATTTTGTTTTGTGTTTTCTCTTGTGTTTTGTTTTGTTTTTGCTATTGGATAATCTCATATAAAACTCAATTGAACCCTCTTAGAGAAGGTGGAAATTTCACTGGATTTGAAATTTATGGATGCGCATTCTTTTTCCATTTATATAAAATTTTATAAAATCAGATCAAAATAAAATTCACAGAAGTGAATGTTGTATACAGCCCTGGAGCTTGTTTAATACTATGTATATATAATTATTATTCCCTGAGAATAACTGAGAAATGTAAGAAAGAGAGATCTCTGAACCTCCCTTTTTAAAGGGTACTATATCCACCATAGAACTGTATCTTCCTGGAATAAGATAATATATTGAAATAATTGTAGAAGTTGGTATTTTTTTCAGGAAAGTTAGAAAAATTTTCTTTGCATTTTATTCACAGTGGAGGCAGTTTGAGAGAAAGGTCTTTGTTGACCTAGTTTCGCTGTTTTCCTGTATGCCAATAATTCAAAGGACCCAAATTTATGCATCTGACATTATCTCATCATAAATAGCAATATTCCTGCATATATAGTATAGTGCTCTTCACGAGGTGCAGAGCATTTCTCACACGCTTTTCTCATTAATCCCTCCATGCTATTATCCCCATATTTCAGCGATGTGAAAATTAAGATCAAGAGACGTGGAATTACTTATTCAAAAATGTGTACTAAGTAAAAAGTATAGGAATAAATTCCTTGAGTGCTCTTTGTATTAGATTGCAGTTCTGTTCTTCCCCATAGCATCTTTGGGATATGTGCCAACATAAAGTACCACATGCTTTAAATAGCTGAGGATATATTTGTAGGCCAATTAAACACCTATCTAATTTATTTACAGTAGCCACAATTTCTCATTTGGGAGATCAATACCTCACCAATACTGAACCATGAAACATTAAATTCTTTTGGTTAAGAGAAAGCTGCTTCTCTTATTGATTCATGAAACTTGGCTGCTAGCATCCTGGCCCTGCCATCATTCCCACTGGCATGGGCTTTGATAATTTATTTTGCTAAGGGCAAAATTTATATGTTTGAACCATTTTTATTCCAATAATAAATGCGTTACTTTCCCTCAAATGTACAGTAGGAAGTTACTATGGAGTCATTACTGTCTCAGCAGATGGACTGGGGATGAGGAAACAGTACTGGCTTTTATCTTTCTGTCTAAAAGCCCCCATTCTCTCACAGGTATGGGGGATATACATGCAAGCAATTCTAAGTAGAAGCCTCATTCAAGTCTTCTCAGGAGACACTTTACTTAATCTCCATTTTACCCAGAACCTAGACTCCTTTGCAGCTAGCTTCTGTCATTTAGATGGGCTTGAAGGAGATTTAGAAACCAGAAGTGAGTCAGGGGCCACTTCATTGCAGCTGTGGCAGTTGACTCGTAAGTACTGAGAGTTGTGAGGACTTATCATGGCCAACAAGACACGGTTGTGGAAGAGTCATCAGTGCCCTTGGTGTGAGGAGGCTGTGGTGGCTGCAGACACAGGAGTCAGGAGCAGGAGCTGCTGCCTGCCACGTGGGTTTCAAGTATAGTGCCATGACTCTAAAACTGGAAGTTCAAGAGCAATCCACTGGCACAAGAGGGCTGTCCGGAAAGTCATGGAACCTAACAAATAGAGGCATTTATGGCTGGATTAGTTTCCAAACAGCCCTCGATTTTTTCACAGTTCATCCAAAGCTTTTGTAAACACAACTTTTCTGCATAACATCACTTTCTGCTTGACATGCTTTTGGTAGTTTTAGAACCTACTGAAGCGACAGTTGTTGTCCCACTTCTAAGTGCTGAGGAATAGATCATTGAGGGTTCTGTCATCACAGAGTGGAAGGTCAGGCACATTTGAGTCCAAATCCTGGTTTTGACAATTAGTAACTCTGAAACTTTGGTTCTATTTTTTCACCTTAAATATAAGAGTAAAAATGCCAACATTACTATTGTTTTGTAAATATATAAGTAATAATATGAATAAAGGGTTGAATCAATTAGGCTGATATAGTTTTAGTGACAATATTTTTAAAAACCTTTTTATTAAAACTGGTTTAATTAATTAGGAAACTTGTCATCTCAAATGAGAAGACATTAATATGTAGGATGAACTCCAAGAATTCTATAATCTGTGGCTCAATGATGTAAAAATGGTTCAATGATATTAACAGGCCAAGGGCTATATTTAAAAATAAAATTTGATTAGAACCAGGGCTTTACTGTTCTAGTAACTTTTGTATTACAATTATTTAGTTAAATAGTTGCCATAGAAACCATGAACCATCATGTTGGAAAAGCTGAAGTATTTACTATCTGGCCCTTTGCAGAAAGTTTTTTTAACTCTCTTAATATAAATACTAATACTACTTTCCTCAGCAGTAAATTCACAGAGAGAGGAAGAGAGAGAGAGATAGAGAACCATTTCCTCCAGGCATGGCACAGTCTGATCCTTCAGTTTTTTTGGACCAAATTACATTAAACAGTCACTCCTGGAACAATAATTGTTGTTACGAGACCTGCTAAGCATTACTTGGATTAGTTTAGACTAAAAACTTTATGCTGAAGCTATAATGATGGGCTGTATGCCTAAAAAGTCTAGGGTCTTATGAGAAAAATGTGTTGGTTTAGCAACACATTATTTACCACAGCACCCATCACGTTGCCTAGAAACACAATTTGTACTCAGCAATTATTCATTCCGTTGTCTACCAATGATGGTGCCCACTTGGATGGAATGAAAGGACCACTGGGCTAGAACTTGAGAGACCTGAGATTTCATCTTGACTTAAGCTAATATTAGTTTGGAACCTTGGAATAAAATTATTTAACTTTAATCTCCCCATTGATATATAAAGGGTTGTGGATAGACTCTATCTAAGGAACATTTTGGTTATTAAAATTTTAAATAATATTCATTAAAGAACCTATATTAATGAATTAGTGCATTCAAATTAATTTCTATATATTAATAGGATGACTGTGGCATTAGTAAAGGAGAGACTGTCCCAAGTTGTAAGATTAGAGTGTACATGTACTCTGGATAGACGTGAGTTGTTAAGGTTAAATCTCAAGTAAAGGTGGCAAACGAACACTCACTCATTCATTCACCCATATCAGTCAATGTCCAATTTGTTCCAGACCCGAGCTATGTAGAGAAGGAGCCCTGATCTCATAGAATCTAAATTCAAATGACCGATGGTGGAGGATAGTCAAAAAAAAAAAAACAAAAAACAAAACAAACAAACAAAAAAAACCAAACCAAACCAACAACAACAACAAACCACTATTTCAAATGATAGACCATCCATTCTGCTTCCAGCTTGGGCACCCTTTCCATGTAGGAGGCCCCCAGCTCGTGGGGACATGTCTCCCATGTGAGAGGCCCCTTGCACGGTTCCTACCCTACGTGGCTTCTCGCCCACCTGTGGAGTGAAACTATATTGAAAACTGATGAACAACTATGGAGACTGCTCTGGGCCCTCCCCCTTCTCTCTGTGTCTCTCTCCATTAAAAACAACAACGATGAACATTTAAAAATTATTTGTAATATGTATACTCTAAAAAAAAGAGAAAGCAGGTGAAGATAAGAAATGACTCTGGGTGTTACCTTATGTGAGGTTGTCAGAGTAAACTTCTGTGAGAAGATTTTCTTTTGTGTAAGATGTGAATGTGTAAATCTGGAGGAAGAACATCCCTTTTCTTTTTATATATTTTACCTGATATTTAGATTCCATCGATAGAGCTATAATTTCCATTTCTTTTCTAAGTTTTCTCTGTTGAGAAGCTCTCACAAATGTTCCCTTGAGAAAACATATGTGTTAGGAGGAGGGAGGTTGGGGAAGAGGAAATTGTAGTTTTTAGTTGTCTCAGAATTATAGAGCCATCTTTTGAGAAAAAATTTTCTTCAGCTGTTACAAAAGGTAAGCTTATGTTTTCTAATTTTGCAAGCATATTTTAGGCAATAGAATCTAAGGCACTCAGAGACCTATAACAATACCTTTACATGCCAATCAAAAGGCATGAAAAGGCACAGAAACTGTACCCCAGATTCACCCACTCCCGAGGAACATGATTTCTTAAGCTGCAGAGAAAGGAAAAAACCTACCTCAAGAGGCAGCACTAGTATTTTCTGTCTTGGAGTCTGAACTAAAAATGGATTTCTCGTTTGTGCACGACCACAGCACTTCCTGTTATCTGCACCTCTCCACACAACAGTAGCTGATGATGTTCCTGCTGAATTAATCCTATTGCCACTATAGCAAGTGTCTCATGTTTTATTTAGTGAACCTTCATTTATACTTCCCACCCTGGCGTCCCTAAAACCTTGTTTCTACTTTTCAAAAGGTTATTCACATTTAGACATTTTAATACATTATTAATGTGACACTCACAAAAAAAAAAAAATGTGTGTTAATCTGAGAAACACAAATGCAGTGTGGAAAAGAATAATCTTGCCTCCAGGCAAAATTGACCCAGTTACTGTTCATAGTTATTGGTTTGCAGGGGTTTTGTAAAAGTCAGTTTGTCTTATCTGTGGCTGAGTCTACATGGTACAGAAGTAAATGATTAATTCAATTAATTTGGTGACTCCCTTCTCTGCCCCAGAAAATAGTCAACCTGTTTTGTACCCACTCCTATGGCAAAACTTAAGAAAATGTCATTTAATATTTATTGTGTAAATGTTTAAAATTTTCAAGGTCATAAAAGCCTAACATTTTTTTATGAATATAATATAAAAGCTGAAATTGTTTGGGAAGTCCTATAAATATATACATATATAAATAATAAAAATAAATAAATAATAATAATAAGGCAGTGCACATGCTTGCAATGCGTCAGGCTCCACCTGATGCTGCAAAACATCATTCAGGGACAATTATTTTTAGAAATTCTAAATTCAAACCCTAAATAGCATCCTCCCTCCATTTTGGCATGAGGAAAAGAAAAGAGATATTGGGTATATACATATGTAGAAAACAATGTGAGTATTCCCATTTTAGAGATCAGAAAATGAAGTCTAAAGAGAGTCTAAGTAACTCTCTCAAAGTTACATAATTCATGAAAGTTGGTTTTGAAACTCAGGTCTTCGTAATACCAAGCTCTTTCCACTGCAGCAGGGCACTGGCTCTAGTCTGCTTTTGTATCTCATCATGTTTAGCACACGTGAAACCCTGACAAAGATTTACTGATTGAATGAAATGGCAATCCTCTACACATTAAAGCTGAATGAAATTACTAAATTGTAAATATTTAGGTTTTGCTGGCCATATAGTCTCTGTTACAAACTCCACCCTGTCCTTAAAGTTCTTAGGCATAAGATGATAGCAAATATATGGACATGGTTGTGTTACCATAATTTTTTTTTCATAAAATAGAAATGATTTCACTTTCTATTTATAATGAGAATTGTTTGGTCCCTGGTGTGATTTTTGTCCTTACAGCATTGGCTTCCTAAATCCATGTAGGCAGTGCTAAACATACTTTTGTCTTATAATCCAGTAATCACTTTCCTTAGTATTTACCCAAAGGAGCCAAAAATGTATGTCCACACAAAAACTTGCACACAAATGTTTATAGGAGCATTATCATAATCGCAAAGCTAGAAAGTAATCAAAATGTCCTTGAGTAGGGGAATGGGCAAATAAAGTCTTGTACATTGACACAATGGAGTATTATTAAGTGAAAAGAAAAAAAGCCATCAAGACATGAAAAGACATGGAGGAAACAAATGCAATTTACTAAGGGAAAGAAGCCAATTAGAAAAGGCTACATACTGTATGATTCCAACTATAGGATATTCTGGAAGAAGTAAAACTGGAGACAAAAATGATCAGTAGTTGCCAGAGGTTGGAGGAGAGGGGAGGGATGGGTGAGTAGGTGGTGCACAGAGGATTTTATAGCAGTGAAAAGACTGTATAATATCATAACAATAACACATGTCATACATTTATTCAAAACCATACCATGCACCACATCAAGAGTGCGCCCTAATGGAATCTATGGACTCTGGGGAATAATAATGTGTCCGTGTAGGTTTATCAATTATAACAAATGTTCCACTCTGGGTGAATGATATTGATGATGTGGGGTAGTGGCATATGGGAAATCTCTGTATCTTTCCCTTAGTTTTGCTGTGAACCTTAAACTGCTCTACTTCTTAAAAAAATGATGATATAGAGGCCAAGGTAAATCATTCATTGTTCTTTACAGAGAAGAAATGTAAATAAAGTTTTTATAACCGACTAACTGTTTTTGTAAAACAGATAATGAATAGATTGGTCAGTTCTGTTGTGCATGTATATAAGATTGGAGAATGAATCATTTCATCCCTTTCAGGGCCTTACAACTGGAATCTTGCTAACATATACAGAAATTTACTTCCATACGAAACATGTTTGCAGATTAGGATGATTTATTGCAATGTTCTGTGTGTTGGTATCCTCTTAAGGATACGTTACTCAACCACAGATTCTTTTGTGATGAACACTACTACTCAAAAGCTTTCATCTTGTCCTACAGAGTGCAAATCTAGTTTTAGCTTGTGAATTTGTAATCCTTGGTCCAGAGCAAATCTTAGGAGAACCAGATGGTTGTCCATTATGAGTGGCTGCATCTTTCATGTGTGGTTAACAGAAGCATTTCTCCTGAAATATCTAAGATTTTGACATATCCCCGTTCTGAGATCAATCTCCACAGATATTTATTTACTGCCTCCAAGAGCTACTGTGAATAATCTGAACTTTTAGGTAAATGTATTACTAAACTGCTCTTGATTACGTTCATTTTGTTTCATATACCGGTACTCTGTTTCTCATGAAAATATGTGCAGGAATAGTATTTAATTGTAAGGAATTATATAGAAATTATTACCTATTTCTGAATTTTTAAAAGACCCTATGCCTGCTCTCTGGACATGAATGGCCCTTCTTTTTCCCTTTTTTTTTTTTTTTTTCCTTTTAAGATTGATTTTATTGTTTTTGACAGAGAAAAGGAGAAGTGGGAGGGTCCAGCGCAGTTTCCACAGTTGAATGTCAATAGTTTTTGACAAGGTTTCCTTTCACACAGGTGGGCAGGGGACGTGCAGGACAGGAACCAGATGGAAGCCTCCCACATGGGACGATCGCCCCCACTGGAACTGGACTGGCTGGGGTCCGGACTCGGTCCTGGGACTCGGGGGCTGCAAGGTGAGCCCTCAACCTGCTGGGCCATCCTGACATCCCCACTAATGCCCTTCTTTTAATACTCACTTGCGTGTGAGAGCGGGGTGGAGAAGTAACTAGTTATTTTGTTCAAGTCTAATTATTTTGAGCCTGTTGTTTGGCTCTGAAGTGTCCACAATGAAATAGTATTCACATGCAGAGCACAGCCTCCATACTATACTATATTTTAAAAAGTTTAGAATGGTCAAAACACCAAAATCTGGAGATAGGTTATTTCTTCTATATTTTCTGAGCAGAGGATTCCTTTAAAAATGACAATACAGCTGTAGCAAAATAAACTTAGAGGAACTATACCTTGTTATTGCAATTAAAAATGGCTAACTTAGGGATATGAATGTTTTTTCAGCACACTGTAGACAAATGTTCTAACATCGTGTGGAAAAAGTGAAATTTTTCTACACATAGTTGAAAGACATAACAATTAGGTCTAATTTGTTCATTAAATAATTATTATTCAATACAAGTAGAGGCTATAGGTGTAAATTAAAATAAAGATTGACCCAATTATCAAGTGATTTACTAGTGCTGAAGATATGCTGATGCTTCCAGAATTTCGAAGGTTAGGCAGAGGACTGTGAGTGCCATATGCCTGATGCTTATACCAGAACAAGTGATAGGATTCTCCTTGCACATTTGGATGGAAAACATCAGAGAAAGGAGATGACAGGACACTTGCGAGCAGAAGCGAGTCCTAGTTATTGCAGCTTGGGCAGCAGTTGGATGGGGCCACGAGTGTGCTGGGGATTAGCACGCTTTTTCCAAATTCCTCTGTCTCAACACATTCGGTGAGGTGCAGAGCAGCATGGGGGCTTGACAGCACCCACAGCGTCTCAGCATTTGTCTGAAAACTCTGAGATTCCCCTCCTTGTTATCTAGCACGTGAGTGGCAAAAATTAACACATCTTTCAAAAATATCTGACAAAGTTTTGTTTAATAGCTCTTAAGAGATACTGATTATTTAGTAAACAAGATAGGGTGCTTTTTGCTCCCTTATTCTATATTTAGTGAGTAATGCATAGAACCCAGTGATATTGTAATCAATGGGAATAATAATTTTAAAGCTTCAGGACCCTGACCTTAATGTAGATGGAATGTCCTAGACATCAGCATAATGCCTTGAAACCCCAGCCTTCTCTGTGGCACTATGAATGTTCCCGAGCAAGGGATGGAAGACTGAGATATGTAGCTACCGTAACTACATCCTATGATCTGAATGACGATATAATATTTACCTTACTTGTCCTGTGCCCTTTTTCATCAGGCACCTGAGTTCAAAATTCCATTAAAGATAAATATTCTTAGTTTAAAACTTTGTCCTCTTTTTGATTTTGGGGAGAAATGATTGTTTTTATAAATTATATCTAATTATTATTGGTATAAGTAATAATCACAGTAATTTTTAAATACATTAATACACTTCTTGTTTGTTATGTGCTAGTCACTGGGCCCAGATTTTTGTTTACTTAAGTCTTTATAAAAGTACCTATAAAGAATGTTTAAATGGAGGAAGTTTACTTTGCATCTTTATTGCATAGTTAGTGATAGAACAGAGTTAATCCCATTAGTCCAGGCCATACCTTTAGTGACTGAAGGACTGCCATTCATTTCCAGAACACTTTCTCTTGATCACTGTATATTACCTTGTCTGATCATGTTTACATCACTAAAGATAATGTCCTGTGAGAGCATAAGAAACAGAATATAAGAATGCTCCTCCATTTGCTCATGAGGTTTCCTCCACCCTTACTTTCTCTCAATTGAAACGCTTAATAATCCTCCTTCCAGGTCAGTTCAAATGTTACAGACTCAAAGAAATTTTGCCTCAGCACCTCCCATCCATTTATGTCCTATTTGTTAGAATTATTCCTTCCTTCTGACCTAAGAGTATGCTCTGTGTGCTTAAATTATAGCACATCACATTGGGCTTTTTTGATCATCTCTGTTCCAGCCCTGAGATTGAAAATCTGCTGAGGAGATAAACTGTGTTTGTCATCTTTATGTCACCAGCCCTTGCTGTTTTACTCATTGTAGGTACACAAAATAATGATTGCAGATTTGAATTTATGTCAGACTGGGTACAAAAAATGCAATGCTTATTTCTCTGAGTCACACACCTACCTATAAGTGGAAAATCAGTTGGAAATGCATAGGAGAAGGAAACACAGACAAGGAAGTGGGCAGCAAGTACACTCAATTCTGATTACTTTACAATTTAGCTAAGAGACAGGCCAGAGGGCCAACACTGTTACTCTTGTTCCAGAGGTGAGTGGCATATCTAAGAGATTAAATGGCCAGATCTGGAGTGACTTTAGGCAGGAGATAGGATCTTTCCATTTGTGCTAAAAGTTGGAATAATAAATACCTAATATCTAACAAGAGATTTTAGGTGTGATAGTTGTTGGTGTGTTTTTACTGTATAGATGACTACAGACAAGATTCTCAGTTTCCTCATATATAATATCCTCATGAAGATTCTAATATGTAATTATTGGGGACACTATATGTCATTGACACATTATATTTATATGATGAATGTTTTTGGTGTCCTCCTTCTATTGTTCCAAATGAATGTCCCTCAAGGACTATTCTAAGCAGAAATCAAATCAGATATCTTAGTAAAAATGTGTCCTTTTTTATAGAAACATTTTACTCTGCACTAGATTTATAGCCCAAGGTTTGACTTTTTACTCTGTTAATTTTTTGTTCTTATTCTCAGTTTTTGTTTTTGTTTTTCAAATGACAGCTGAGCTAATTGTATTCTAGGGAAAAGAAAAATATTGTTTTCTAACATTCTGTTTCTATGATCAAGAAATATATATACCAATGTAGCTTGACTAGGTCATGCACTAAAATACAGGCCCTTCATCCATAACGTGATTCCACTCATGCAGTAACAATGTCTAGACTTCATTCTGGAAAAACTTAATTGGACTTTGGCAACACTGTTCCAATAATTATTCAATAAGATTCAAAGGCAGTTCATGAAGTAAAAATACAATTCAGCATAATCATTTTTATTTAATTTTTAAAAAACTTATTTTATTGTTTTGACAGGGAGAAGGACAGAGACAGAGAGAGAAGGTGGAGGACCCAGAGCAGTCTGCGAAGTTGTACATCATCAGTTTCGACATCATTTCATTCCACACAGGTGGGTAGGGTTGTGCAGGGCAGGAACAGAGCTGGGGGCCTCCTGCATGGGAGGCACGCCCCAGTTCAGCATATGGGTCTACATGCTGAGTCTGGGACTCGAATCTCAGACCGCTGGGATGCAAAGTGAGCTCTTAACCTGCTGAGCCATCCCAGCATTCCCCATTTTTAAAGAAATAATGGTACTTAGAAATAAAAAGAGAAAATAGATGTTGTTCATTAGGTTCAAGCAAGATTACTTACAAATTATTATATAAGTTTTTGTTAACTTGCCTTTTGGTGGTGCCTTCATTAGTGATATTTAAGCAAAAATAAAATGATTGGTGTCTGGCATAGCATAAAGATTATAAACAGAGTGGACAGAAATTTGCTCACCAAATCTCAGAATATTTGAAAGTTTATAGTGTAAGTTTATTCATTCCGAATATGTTTGTGATAGGAGAAAATAAAGATTGAGGTAAATATCTGACCTTGACGTGAACACAAATATAAATTTTGTCTTCCCCCAAAACATCCTAGAATGTCTCTGTCAAAGTTAAAAATGTACATAGCCACCTGTTTAAAAACAAATTGAAAACAATTACAATTTTTTTTTTTCAAATTGGTTTCTTACATGTATAATTTATAATTCTTAAGCAGAGGGACTCAAAATCTGAATCAGAAAAATTTTAATGGAGGGTTGTTGAATGAATGAATGAAAAATAAGAAACTTAAGAGACACAAAAGCAGAATGATCTTGTAGATACCATGCAATATTCCTATACATCAATCTTAATCAATGACTGCAGCTCCAATTTAACCATTTATAGCTACGATTTTAGTGCAAATCATTATAGAAGTATGAACGAGGTGATTTGAGTGGAAATTTGATGCTTTATTATGATTTGGTCTGACTATTTGTTTTATTTATTTTCTTTACAATCTCACGTATTTATTCTGTTTATTGACAGTGGCCTTCTGGCTGTATCTGTAGACTTCAGGTAGTGGCCTGTGACATGACCAAACCATCAGCTACTGCAGCTGTTCGTGGTTCTGTGACCAGGCTGCTGGCTGTAGCTGCCCTTGAAATAGTATATCTGACTCATTGTCTGGGTCAGATGCTATTCCCATGTTCAGATGAACACTGCCGAGATTTCACTTTCTCTTTCCCTAAATAAAATATTAAATCGCTCAAAACCTTAGATTTTATGTAAAAATGTTTTTTGTTCTTTAAAAACTATATGATATATGACTTCAGATTTGGTGGTTGCATATGGGACACCCAAAGGTCTGCTTTATTATGAAATAATCCCAAAGAATCACTTAGGCCATTTCCCCTGAAAGGAAACTAGAAGTAAATGTCAAAAGCCATCCATTATTGAATGTAAGGTCAATGAGTTCATTTCTATGTGTGCTATTCTTTTTAAGGAATGAAATTCAAAAGAGAAGTTCTCTTAGATTCAATGGGCTTTAAAGGTGCTTTCCTTTTAGTGTACTCAGCCCCTGTGTCTTTTGGGGTCATTCCCAAGTTTTCCTTGCTACAGTTTTCTCTTCAGCATTACCACCAACCCAATCCAGACTGGAGCATGAATTCCGTGTTTACGAAGTTCTAATGCTTTCATTTGGGCTCCCAATATTTATTTCTGCCCTTCACACCTGCTGTCGCTGAAAGAGCCTGGCTCTGTAAACAGTAGAGTCTGAGACAAACATCTGTCTCCCCTCAGAAGTATTTCTTCACAGGCTAGACAGCCAAGATGACATTAAATACCAAATCCAGGATTGCTTTTTAGGACAAATGTGAAGCCAAAATCATGAACCTAATGTCTGTTCACATTCTCAAACAAACAGGATTACCTTTTGAGGAGAGCTAGTGACACCTGAAAATTTCAGTTGCAAAGTAATTGTTACTATAAACAAAAAACAGACTAATCAACAAGTGAATGTATTTTTTATAGGCTGTAGGCTCTCATTATAATAATGGCCATTAAAAGACAAATACATCTATCAGCCCATTTAAATCAATTTTATTATCCAAATGAATTTACAAACATTAAATATATCTTCCCATAAAACATAAATAATGTGCTCTGGTTCTGACCTTTCTGGGAGTCAGTATGAAGCAGAAGAAATGTTCATTAATGTTTCTGGCCCGCATCCAGGTATAAGCCCAGAGAAGCTCGGTTATTTATAAACAAAAGTCCCAATAATTTGCCTTTGTAGGATTACAAATTCCTACCATGAATCATTCTGTATTGTCTGATATATTCTCTAAATTTAGGATGAAATTAATTATTTAAATCCTTGCATGTTTTAAGACTTTTGCTCTTTATTTTTCAATTTTTTAAAATAAAATAAAAAGCCTCTAAATGCACAGCACAATATAACATGATAAAAAGCTCTGTGTTTTAGAAAATTGCATGTCAGTACTATGTAATCTATGATACCAATTAACCACATCAGTACTTATAAGTTTTTTAAAGCCAGCAAATTTTTTGCAGTTGTATTTTAGAGATGATGTTCACTTTTTCCATATTCTTTTAAGAGTTTTTTTCTTACCTCATTTTATAAGACCTCCTCTTTTAAGAGCACAGTATTATTTATAACAGTAGACGTAGACGTTGTCAAACTGTGAAATCCTAGATGGAATGGCAGACTAGCCCCTCAAGGAGAGAATGGACTTTATTCTTGGTGAGATTCAAATATACAGAAATAAAGATCTTGCCAGCTGCCAGTGGGATGTGAGCATAATTATGACTTCATAGCTGCTTCTCCTTCATAAAAAGGCGAGAGAGAAGGGGGGGGGGAGAAAGAGAGAGAGAAGAGTCATGCTTTTTCTGGAACTGCGTCTAAAAAGAATTTGCACAAAGGGAATACATTTGTGTCAGATATAAGAAGCCAGAATCAAACTAATAATGTAGGACCAAACTCATGCCAAGAAATTCAGAAATCTTGACTTGGAAGACAATAAATCAGACATATGCATCTACAGTACTCTAGTAATTAGAACAAAGTATGGAAAATTGAAGCCCTCAAATACATTTCCACCAGCTTGTTTCTCCTGACACAAATGGAGTAGTCTCCCAACAAAATTGTCATCATCTGTGTTCCTGGTTTGAAATGTGCAAAGTGAGCCTATGTAGAGAAGAATTCAAAACTTGATGTGTCTAATTACAAAGTGTGTGGTCTTAAGGAAGGACATTTGGAAAGTTTTACTTGGGACCTTCAAAGTAACACTTTGTAAGTTCTATGAGATAGTCATGGTTACTATTAATACCTGCCAAGATGGATATATTGTTCAAGCTTGAACAGTTGTTGCAACTTTTTTTCTGTAAATGGTGAGACTGTAAATACTCTCAATTTTGTAGACCATAGAGTCTCTGTTGACCACTTAACTACTCTCTAACTACTTAGTTCAGCTATTGTCGCATGGAAGCAGTCACAGACGATATGCAAGTGAATGAACAAGGAGGTTGTATTTCACTAAAACTTTGTCTACAAAAACAGACAGAAGTTGGATTTGGCCCTACTAGGGCTATAGATTGCAGGTTCCCAATCTAGAAAATCTCTGTCTTAACACTGGAATTGCAATAGCCAAATGGCTATGTGAACCTTTATCAACAGTGATATTTATTTAATGCCCTTAGGGCTTTTAAGAATAGTTTTAAAATAAGGGTCACATCCTCAATATTTTTTAGTCAATTAATAGTGGAGAGATGGGCCCAGTAAAGAGCAGCCCTCTATCAAGTGAACTGTAAAAATACTTCGGTTATTTGCCTTCCTACAAAATCATTGTATCAAGCAATTGAATACAGGGATTTATATTAAAGCCAAAACTTTATCTTCAGATCTCTAGTATCTGTAACAAGTGAAAAGAAAAGGTAAGCAGTCACCCTGATTTTAATATAGATATTTAGGGGCAGGAATAAAGGTGTCAGCTGAATCAGAGTCAATTGCGACTGCATGAGAAAGCCTCATGAAAAAATCATCTCTTTAGTCTGCCCCCTCCATTCATAGGCTATCTTCACCTTCTGAAGATGTGTCAAGTTCTGAGTGATAACTACAGGTGAGTCCAGGGTGATGTCTTCCTGCTTCTTTCAGTAATGTGTTATTGACCTCTACACACCACTTAACTCCTATTTGATCTATTACCCAATTTATAAAATAAAAGAGAATAAAGGGATGTCTGTAAAGTGGTTTAAAAGCTCAAGTGAAAGGCTCTCTGAAACAGGATGGCTGAGCTTCAAAGAGTCAGGAGGACACTTTAGTTATTGAGAATGTATTTTAAATCATGCAAGTGGACACAGCGGTAATTGTGTGAATGTCATATTACTGCAGCAGTATTCCAGAGGGTCAAATAGATAAGGATGATAAAAAGTTTAATATTCAAGTCAAATCTTTTAATGAAAATAGATATGAGAAAAATATGTAGAAGAAATGATTTTTGAATTAAGTTATTTTGTGATGTCAACATAGACATAAGTTAACCTAGACATTTTTCAAATGCTTTATTTGTAATCGAGGTACTCCAGCCTTTTCTTTCTTTTTTTTTTTAAATTAATTAATTTATTTTTATTTTTGACAGAGAGAGAGAGAGAGATACAGAAACAGAGAGAGAACTGAACTGGGAGAGCTCCCAGTTCAGCATATGGTTCCGCACGGGCCGGGACCAGGATTCGATCCCCGGTCCCTGGTGCTGCGAAGTGAGCACTTAAGCCACTGAGCCATCCCGGCTTCCCCCAGCCTTTTCTTTTGATTGTGTTTTCCTTACTATTTTTTCTTAGTTTGTTTTTGTTTTTGTTTTTGTTTTTCACATTGTCCTCTTTCCTGTGGGACAGCCAATCTTGAATATTTTTAGTAATTCTGATAGGACTATAAAAACTAATAGCATAGACACAGCACAAGTGGTGTAATTATGCTCAATATCAGAATATGAGTTTGTATCATTTACTTTTTTTAACCTTTAGTGTCCATATCTGTCAGGGAGATGACAAAGAAGCTTGCAAGAGCTCTTTTCGGGGGTTAGACAAGATATTGAATGTTAATTTAAAGCATCTGTGACTCCAAAAGTCTTTGGACTGTTTGGGCGTTAAAAGGTATAGGTACACTCATGGATACACCTGACTACCAGCACCCCTGTTCTTAATGACCAAGAATCTGCTTAGAGGTAGGGCAGCAGTGTGGATAAAACATTTTGTAAATTAAAATTCTCAAAAGTAGCTGTAATGATGGAAAGGACACACACATACACACACATATCCTGGTTCAGTGATATGGAGCCATGGTCATAAACAGTACCCATACCACCCCATGAGAGAGAAGCAAAGGTTACATGGCTCAGGACAGTTTAGGGCTGTCATTGTTAGTGACAGGCCATCAGAGTTGGTGGGACCCTCAGTACTGTTTGGCTTTAGATGAGATTCTATACAAATGAGGTATACACAGGTTGGGGTCAGAATCAAAACGAAATTCCTTTGCTCCATGCTTACAGAGGTGTGTTGTTCATGAAAGGAAACAAGGGAAGGTAAGAGAACCAGACTTAAAAGATTATGTAAGTCTATGCTATCACTGTTGAAGTGCAACCTTTTTGTTCCTATTGAATAGATAGTAAAAATAGGAAGGTAAGGAAAGGTGGCTCATAAGTAATTCAGGGTAGACACAGAGGAAGCTTCCAGGGGTTTCCAAACTTTTCAGCCTGCAGGCCACATTAACTATGAAACAGCAGTTTGGGGGCCGACTACACACTCAAGGTCCAAATAAAAAAGAATCAAAACATTGATGTTGTTTTAATTAGTTATTTAATATTATTTTATTCAGATAAAAAGGTCTCCATGGCCAGATCCGCGGGCCGTAGTTTGGAGACCCCTGGTTAGACTAAAGAATTTATGAGTAATTTTTTCTTTCCCGGATTATTTTGATTCTACTAAGAAGGAGCTGAGAACTGCTTCTGAGTTGGCTCAGGTTGCCTTCAAACAGAAATGCAGAGTTGAGAGTCTGGGGGAAATACTGCAGTTACCTGTACTAACAGAACCAATTTACTGGGCTCTTAGTATGTGCCAAGTTACTGACCCAGTACTTTCATATGCTTAGTTCTCTTACTCTTCACAATGCACCTATAAATTGAAAATATCTCCCTTTTCAGATAAAGACATAGATTTGGAAAAGTAAATATCTTACTTGAGGTCACATAGTCAATGAAAGACAGAACTGGGAATCAGAGGCAGGGCTGCCTGCCATGGGGCTCAGACCCTATGCGCTGAAGGTGCTGAGGTGGGAGTGAGGTGCAGGGGGAGTGATTCCAAGGGGGACGTACCGGCATCCCCAGCTCTCTTCGGAATGCTGGATGCACAGACGCACGGGATATCCATCCAGTGTAATGCAAACCCTTCAGTGCTCCTAAAGGGAACGTGGGTCTGTGTCACAGGGAGACAAGGTCAATCAGAAGACGAGAGGATTATTTGCGTGACCCATTAAGGCACCTCCATCCCTACTCTATCACACTTTGTCTGCAAGAAGAGACTTTCCAAGGAAAAATGCAAAATACACAGGGTGAGAACGAATTTCAACTCGACTCATAGAAAAGTATAAGAAATCTGACTCTTAGTCACCTGGAAACAAAAGTTTTGTCTTTTGATTTTTGTTGCTTTGAGGAGGTCTACATATTGTTGCTTTGCCACATCAGGCCATTAAACCCATTTGCTCTTTTGTATATCTGCTAAACCTAGACACTGAAATGAAGAAATGTAGCCTAAATAAAAACAGCAATAACAGTTTGCAGGAAGTATTAAAAACAATTCTGCAGAAGGTTAGGAGCCATGCCTTTTCTACTGTGAGCTTTAAAGGCGCTTTTTTTGATTAGCCACAGGTCACTTCACTGTGGGCATAAAATCAAAAATTTTGAGGATTACTGAGCACTAAATTTTTATAATAGATCAGCAAGAGGTTATTAAGCACAGAAAATGCCGAAGTCACAATACACTCAGAAGATAGAGGTAACTCATGAGTGTTGCTGCCTCCTTGTCCTGGCAGGCCACTGACAACAGCCACTACTTTTTGTGTCTTCTCTGTCTCTTGGTTTTGTGGACTGTGCCTGAGATGTTAGAAGGAGAGACCTACTGAAGAGCTGTGAGCTTTGAGAGCTGTGTGCCAAGTCTGCCAAACAGACCAGAACCACACATGCAGGAAGTTCTTCTTCAAAGGCAGGTGATGATGGGCCCTGACCGATTGTCAAATTGCTCATCAAAAAAAGCTTTAGGGAGGCAGTATTGCATGGTGGTTAAGCTCAAGAGTTTTAGAGATAAACAGATGAATTTAATTCCCAATTCTGTGTGGGTTAATTGTGTGACCATTGGAGAACCATTCTATCTCAGTAAGTTCTATTTTGTAAACTGGAATTCATATTAGCACTTCCTATATAGGATTACTATAAAGGTTAAATTTTTCCAAGTAATGCAATGTCTGGCCCATAGTGAGGTCTTCATCTTTGGAGGCTATTATTATTGAACTGCACATTTTGTGCACATCATTGTTCAGAGCACTGAGGTAAATATAAAAGTAAAAGCCCGTGGTTTACTCTCAGAATGTATCCAGTCTAGCTTGATAGACAAGAAAAGTACATATGCAGAAAAATGAAATACTGTAAAGTAGTATACAACACAATATTTATTGTTAAGTATTGATGGTGTGTTTTATTCATTTACCCACTCATTTATAAAAAAATACATTGAACATTTCCTATGTTGAAGCACTGAGCTACACACAGAGAAGGATGAAAAAGCGCAATTCTTACAGTTTGCATTACATGGAAAGTACTAGTGGCATCTATGTTTGTGCTTATGGAAAAACTGAGACTGAAAGACAGAGAAACATACTCCAGTTCTCACACGGTGAGATGAGGGGTGGGTAAAATGGCTGAAGGTGATCAAAAGGTACAAACTTTCTGTTCTAAAATATAATATGCCAGTCATGGATATGTAATGTATAACATAGTGACTATTGTTAATGATACTGTCTTGTGTATTTAAATGTTTCTAAAGACAGTAGATCATAAAAGTTCTCATTATGAGAGAAGAAAACATTTTTAAGTATATGCAGTGATGGATGTTGTTAACTCGACTTATTGTGGTAATCATTTATATATATATATAATCATTATGTTGTACAGCTGAAACTAATATAATATGTCAATTACAGCTCAATCAATATTTTGTTTTGAACCCAGGTCTGTATGACCCCAAAGTAGGGCTATTTTTAAAGATTTATTTTTTATTGTTTTTGACAGAGAGAGATACAGAGACAGAGACAGAGACAGAGACAGAGACAAGGAGGAGGGCCCAGAACAGTCTCCATAGTTGCACAATCATTGGTTTTTCCACATAGTTTCATTCCACAGGTGGGCGCGGGGCTGCACAGGGCAGGAACTGGGCTGGGGTCTTGCCCCAGTGAGAACTGAACTGGGGGCACTCCCTAGCTCAGCATATGGGTCCGCACAGGCTGAGGCTGGGATTCATCCTCGGGCCCTGGGGCTTCAAAGTGAGCGCTTAACCCATTGAGCCATCCTGGCTTCCCCTAGAGCTGTTTTTTAAAAGCATGGAGTCTGCGGCTAGAGAGACTGGGTTCAAGTCTGGACCCATTCATTCGTGATATTGAGCAAGTTACTTAATACGATGGACCAGAGTTTTTTCATACGTAAAATGAAGATGGAAAGTTAGTATCTACTTCATATGGTTTTGTGAGAATTAAATAAATTAATACATTTAAAATTTATCTCAGTGTCATACACTATAAGCACTGTACCTATAAGCTCTATTCTAACAGTGAGCACTATACTTATTACTTAATAATACTAACCACAGCTAATATTGAGTACTTACTATACACCAAACAATGTTCTATGTATACTTCATAACTCAGTCACATAGAACATTACTTGGTATACAGTAAACACTCAGTATTAGCTGTGATAATTATTATTAATGTTATTATTATTACCTAACATGTTATACTGTACCTGAATAGTGTATCTGCCTTCAATCAAAATTGTCACTCCTTACCCTTAAACCTCCATAATCCCTCACCCTATTAATGGAATCACAATACCCTCCCCCCCATAATATTATTTGAAAAATTAATGTCTTTGTTGACTTCAATAGATAATCACAGAAATTCTAGGATTGGAACATGCCTGGGTCGAATTCTAAATCCTGGTTCTTCTATGAAAACTAATGCATGGCTAGTTGTCAACTTTTATAACATGTAGCATATACTCAATAAATTTTGGTTATTGAGTTAGTATGTTAATATGATGAGTTCATCCACTTTCTTCTAACATATTATGGCCAGTGAATTCTATCCATTTTCTTTTAAAACACTTTTCATATCATTCCTTGTTACAAACTTTCTTCTCATAAATCTACACTTTCCCCTAGGTGTAATTCATTCTTCATAACATTGTTTGTGTCTTCAACACTTCGGCTAGACGAAAAACACCATCAATTGTTTCTTATTTTTAATCATTCCATACACATCTTTTTGATGGCCAATATCTTCCACAATCCAACTCTCTTCTGTATGACTCGTTCTACTTCTCATTGAGTCTCCATTGCAATCAAGGTACTCTCCCTATTACCTGAAAATAACTCCTGTTGTATGTTGACTTTGCACTAGATTTATGTGCTTTCCTGTTTCTGGCCTGAGAGCCCTCCATTTCTTTCTCTACTAACTCAAGTATGCCTGTCCTTCCAGGCCACAATCATAACACATCTCATTTGAAGCCTGCCTTAATTATACTCATCCTTATTAATCTTTCTGCTCTTTGAAATTCTGTAGCCATGGATTCTCTTGACTAACACACTATATGATGCTGGGTGAGATTATAAAGAGGTTAAATACATGACCTCTTAACTCATATTTTCTGAGTCCCAAACTTGACTCTGCTTTGTCCTACCTGTGGAAACCTGGGCCTCACATTCTTCATCTGTAAAGCGAAAATAACAAGAACTGTCTCATAGTATTATTTATGAAGCTTAAATGACATAAGCTATACAAGGCACTTAGCATAGAATCTGATGTGTGAAAATTATTTGTTATGATGTAGTTGTTATAGTAAGAATTTATCATATGTTTATGAAATGAAACAAACTTATTTTTATTCCCACTTAGCTTTATAATGTCTGTATAGAAACAAATATTTACATAATAAATAAAATTTGATAACCCAAAGAGGACATGTATTTATGTTTATTGTTAGAACGTTATCAGAGTCCTCAGTGACCTAGCATGCACAATAGTGTGGTTTAAAGGTTTTTCTCATGGTATTCTTGGTTTATCCCTCTTTCACCGATCATTGTTGATCCTTGTTGCTCACCACAACCTACGTATCAGTAGAGAAAGGAAGAGGTGATGGACGATTTCATGTCAATGCAAATAAAATGCAAAAAAACAAGCCCAGGTTTTCCTATATCGAGTATAGAAAATGTTTTAAAGGGACTTTTAAAAGAAGGTTGAGGGGAAGCCGGGATGGCTCAGTGGGTTAGGCGCTCACTTTGTATCGCTGGGGACCGAGGATCGAATCCCGGCCCCGGCCCGTGCGGAACCATGTGCTGAACTGGGAGCTCCCCCAGTTCAGTTCTCTCTCTGTCTCTGTATCTCTCTCTCTCTCTCAATAAACAATTAAAAATAAATATTAAAAAAAAAAAAAAGAAGGTTGAAGTAATTTTTTCTTTAGAAATCATAAAGGGGCCAGTGATTTGTAAGCCAGAGGAACAATAGACAAGAAAGTTCCTCTACCTGCTGGTGAAAGCAATACGGCCTTCTATAGTAGTCGACCCTCAAAGAGGTTAACAACCTTTTCTCCCTCACTACCTGCTACGCTTTCTTTGAGAGGCACTTCTGCTCCTCTCTGATTCTTTTTGGCTTAAAAAATTATTTTTTCTACCATTCTTATTTCTCATCTCCAATCATCTCTTTATTCCTTTTTCTCTCTAGTCATCTGGCTTTGTTGCTGACCCTGATGTACACTTTCAAGGGCACTTAGCAAAGCTGTTGTCTCAGGCTCAAGTTTGCTCCCTGTCCTCTGACCAGTAATAGAACAAAGTACAAAAGACCCTCTTTCTAGCAATAATATATCTTTATTGAAGCTTTGTTCTTCTGCTTTGGCTATTTTTCTCTCTGATTCACTGGCCTTGCCCTTGAGCAACTTCCTCATTTCTCTTCTTTCTATTACCTCTCAACTTCTAGAATGAGTAGCTTAGATGTATTGCTTCTGGTTTCTTACTCCCAATAAATCTCTCAACTTACTTTACTAAAATTTGGGGACAATATGGGAAGATGAAAAAAATCAAACCAATACCAGTCTTCATATCTAGGCCCCCTGCTCTGGCTTGGTGGTCAGAGGCCCAGGTCCTGTACCACCCTTCCTTCCTAACCCACCTCTAAAGCTGTTAGTGCTAGACTAGCTGGTAGAGAAACTGGGGCTCCCAAAGCTTTTGTATTCTTTTTTTTTAAGACTTATTTTTGTTTGTTTATTTATTTATTTATTTATTTATTTATTTTGACAGAGAGTGAGACAGACAGACAGACAGACAGACAGACAGACAGACAGACACAGAGAAGGGTGAGGGCCCAGAAGCAGTCTCCAAAGTTGTATGTCATTAGTTTTCAATATGCTTTCATTTCATAGGTGGGCACGGGGCTGTGCAGGGCAGGAACCAGGCTGGGGGGACTCCCTCATGTTCCCTGGCAAGAAATGAACTGAGGCTACACCCCATTTCAGCATATGAGTCCTCATGGGCCGGGGTCGGGATTCAATCCTAGGACCGCAGGGCTGCAAAGTGAGCACTCAACCGGCTGAGCCATCTTGGCATCACCAGCTTTTGTATTCTTAATGTCCCCTTCCCTAATGTGACCTGAAAGCAGTTTTGGAGAGCTACAGAAAGAGGTCATGAAAATTCAAGGGTACACCTTGTTACCATTTTGAGGATTCTTTGTGACTGCAGCACTCTGTTTCTATTTCTTCCTTTTTTGTTAGTCCTGTAGCAAGCTGACCATTGGCTTACCACACACCAGCTCCTCTCCACTTTTACTGCCATCATCTTCATTTAAATGCTCACTATTTTCTGACTCTAGCATTCTAATACTTGTATTAGTTTCTTAGAATGACTAAAAAAGTACTACAATTTGCGTGGCTAAAAATAGCAGAAACTTATTCTCTTATAATTTTGGAAGTTAGAAGTTAAAAATCAAGGGATTGGCAGGGTCCTGCTTCCTCTAACGGGTCTGAGGGAGGATCTGTTCCATGCCTTTCTCACATCTTTTGATGTCAGCGACAATCCTTGGCTTGCATCTGCACAGCCCCTACTTCTGCTTCTGTTCTCACATGGTGTTCTCTCTGTGTCTCTCCTTTCAGTATAGGAGCAGTGGTCCTATTGGATTAGGGCCCAGCATAATGATCCCATCTTAATTATATCCGCAAAGGCCGTATTTCCAATAAGGTCACATTTATGGGTACTAGAGTTGAGGACTTCAGCATATATTTCTGGGGGACATCATTCAACTTAGAAGAATGAATATTTGAAGGGACCTCCCTGCCACCAGTGTTTTCTTCCTCTAACCCATCTTTCTTGTATCATCTAGTTAGCTTTCTAAAAACACATATTGGAACATTCAAAGTTGAATTAAAAAAAAATCTGTCAAGGAAGCCGGGATGGCTCAGTGGGTTAAGCGCTCACTTTTCAGCGCCAAAGGATGGAGGACTGAATCCTGGCCCTGGCCCGTGTGGACCCATATGCTGAACTGGGAAGTGCCCCCAGTTCGGTTCTCATTGGGGTGAGACCCCGGCCCAGTTCCTGCCCTGTGCAGCCCCAAGCCCACCTGTGGAATGAAACTATGTGGAAAAACCAATGATGTGCAACTATGGAGACTATTCTGGGCCCTCCCCCTTCTCTCTGTCTGTCTGTCTGTCTCTCTCTCTCTGTCAAAAACAATTAAAAAAAAATCTGTCAGCTTACTATTTATTTCAGATAAAATCTTTACAACTTCAAGTCCTCACTTTAGGTTTTATGTTTCTTTTCAGCATTTTTATTTTTTTGTATTTTCTTTATTGTAGACCCCCTGAACCTTCCATTATAAGTATTAGAAGATTCAAGTCCTTGTGTATGAGGGCCATCCAAAAAAAATCCATCCACTGTCAATATAACAAGAATAGTGACATGGCTTTTGCTTAGCTGAGCCCTGTTCTCACCTAAATATGAATCAATCCATTGTAGGTTTTTTTTGACCCTTGGTTTATGCTGTTGCTATAGGAGTTGTCACATTGTGCCATTATCTTGTTCATTCTGAATATTCTAATATCTGATTCCTATTATCTATCAAAGAATAAGGTTGGATATATTATCCCAGAGAAGAATAAACTATTTGGTAATTAACTTTGCAATTTTTTTTCTTGTGCTTTTAATGAGTTGCAGAAACTTGGTAGTAATTTGCCAATGTAAATACCTCATTCAGATATTTTTAACATAGTTGTTAAGGAGTCAGGTTTTGGAAACAATCTGCTTCAAATAAAAGTTATGTGATATTGATTCCTTTATTTAACCTCACTCTCCTTCAAGATTTTTATCTAAATAGACTATGAGTTCTTAATTTATGGAGTTATAGTGATAATAAAGATTTTTTAAATCCTTAGAGCAGTGACTGATACAAATTAAATGATTAATATTTATTGGCTATTTTTATCACTACTATTACTTACATTCTTGTTATTTGTCACTTGTTGATCTATAATTACATAATGTATGGTTCTAAGGTTTAGTGAATAACCCTTTCTTCCTATCAGAAAACAGAACCAAAGCTAGATGTAGTGATTTTATAGACAAAAGTTACACTTTAAGCTTTATTTCTAATTAAGTTGTTGGAGAACTTGGCTGAGGTGTTTAATGATAAAGGGTTTGTCAATATTCCAGCTCAGAGCTGAGTCTTTGTACCTAAGCTCAGACACCACTGAGCAAGTGTGTGTCTGCAGACATCTAGTTCTGAGGAAGAGAGTCATGAATGCCTGATTGCTCCCAAACTCCCAGTAGGATCGTTACTTCTCTCTACTCCCTGTGTTTTCTCCTCCCACTTTCTCAAAGTGGTAATGGGAGTGAAGAGCGAGGCGCAGGGAAGTAATGGAAAGGGGAAGGATAAATATCCCCAACATATAATTGACCTCCTCATTGCATACTTTTTGCATATATTATTTCATCTTTAAAACAAATCTGTGATGTAGGTATAATATTATCTTCACTTTAAAGATAAAGAATCTGTGGTCCCCAAAAGTTAGTTAACTTACCTAAAAATAACCTAACAGTCAGTAAAAGAGGCATAATTTGAATCCAAAATCCAGTACGATGGCTTGCCATCTCCCTTCCCTCCAAAAAGCTAATAATAATATCTCTATGTGGCTATATGTGAAGGGATTTTATTTCCTTTAATTTTTAAATTTGAATCTTTATAATGGCAACAAAAAGTATTGCTCAAAAATGATTGCCCTCACATCATATATAATATATTATTAGATACATGGAAATGCGTACAAAATTATACAATGCACCACATGTACTATCTAACGTGGTTCTTCTAGCTTGCATATCATCACAGCAAATTAAAAAACCTTGGCTTCCTGTGCTTACAGGAAATGTTTTTCACCTGAATCTTAGGGGAGAAAGACACTACACATATACCAATAGAGTACAACCTTGATAGGTGTTCTTGTAGGATAGTGACTGCAAATTTTTATTTATGTTTCCATTCAAGTATCTAATATGGAATAACCCCCCTCCCCTGCAAATGGTAAATATATATATAATGATATTCTGAAGACAATTTTATAGCAGTAATAATAACGGATGATGATGACCCTCCTAAAATAGGTACATCTGCCTTCTGAGACTTTGAATACAATTTACAAATATTATGGAAGAAATCTTTGGAAAAATTTTGCATGACCATATATATAATAGTAAAGATTAAATTTTTTAAGAGAAAAGTTATGCTCACATTGGAAATAGATGCATAATCTCATTTCATCAGCACTTAACATGGGGCTACTTTTGGATTTCCCAAAGAAAGAGGAGGCAGTGACTGAAAATTTGCTCTTACAATCTCTTTCTCTCTTTTTCTCCTTTGATGTACGTTAGTTCCCATGGAAACTGCATTGGGATGCTTTGAGAATGATACCTACAAATGTAGTATAAGGTCATTTTTTATCTAATGCTTTAAAATTTAAGCCATGATTTGTGCTATATAGTGAACCAGCCTTAACATATTTTGAAGGACTTTGAAAATACAATAATCTGAATGCAAGAAAAAAAATACTGAGTTATGACTGTACTATGCCAATTTTTGAAAAGTTTAAGAATATTCTGTTCATAGAAAATCAGAAAGAGCTTCATTTCTCCAGTTTGCCTCTAGGAGATCCTGGCAATGCAGCTGGTCTCCTTAACATGCAGTGGGTAGAAGCCCCTCCTTCTGCCTCCTTCCTTCCTTACTATTGCTGATAGAGAGTGAGGCCACCAGGCGAAGGGCAAGTGTTCAGGGCTGTAAATGATGAAATAAGTAACTGCATGTGTGTTGTGATAGAGCCGCGGGTGTTTTCTTACTTCCACACAGTTTCTACCACACCCCCTGGACTACCCTTCTTAGGGCAATGATGTGATTTCCTTTATTAATTTGCCAGGGCTTCACCTTGTGAATCGTAGATGCATTTAAAGGAAGATAATTTCTAAGGAGAGGAACCAGAGCTTTAATAAAAATGACTTGAGGTTCAGTGAAATGTGATCATTACAGGCTTCTAGGGTATGCCTCAGAGAAGAAAATTCAAGACCTTAATTAGGAGGTGTAGGTTCAAATCCTGACTCATTTGCTTTCTAGCTAGACTTGTATATCTTGAGTAAATCAAAACTTTTCTGAGCCCTAGTATCGTGATCTGAAGAACTAGGTAAAATTTTAAGTGGGGTAAATGTGAAAAAAAGATAACGTAGAAAAAGGTGTTTCGTGTTAGGAATTCAATAAATACATTTGCATTGCATAGTTATCCAATAAAACTTTGTTTATACCTCCCTTTGTTCTTACTATAGTTCTTTAGGATAGAAATTTGTGAAAGTATTCATCTTTTAAAGATTTATTGGGGAAGCTGGGATGGTTCAGTGGGTTAAGCGCTCACTTAGCAGCAC
The DNA here is from genome assembly GCA_004027555.1 of Craseonycteris thonglongyai. NCBI lineage: Eukaryota > Metazoa > Chordata > Mammalia > Chiroptera > Craseonycteridae > Craseonycteris > Craseonycteris thonglongyai. Next base: position 55,244 of record PVKE010000943.1, on the reverse strand, counting down.
CGGGGACCGGGGATCAAATCCCAGCCCCGGCCTGTGTGGAACCATATACTGAACTGGGAGCTCCCCCAGTTCAGTTCTCTCTGTATCTCTCTCTCTCTCTCTCTCTCTCTCTCTCTGTCAAAATAAATAAATAAATAAATAAAAGATTTATTTTTATTGTTTTTGACAGACAGGAAGAATGAAGGGGGAAGGTCCAGGGCAGCCTCCACAGTCACACATCATAGTTTTTCTACATAGTTTCATTCCACAGGTGGGTGTGGGGCTACCCTGGAACCAGGCCAGAGGCCTCCAGCATGGAACTCACCCCAGTGAGAACCGAACTGGAGGCACACCCCAGTTCAGCATATGGGTCCACAAGGCCCGGGCTGGGATTTAATCCTCGGACCCCAGGGCTGTCAGACGAGTGCTCAACCTGCTGAGCCTTTCTGGCATCCCCAGTATTCATCTTTTATCTAATGTCATAGTTAAATGTGGGTCAAATGACTATTTCCATTTTAAAATCACCATAAAAAATATGTGACCTCTGAGGTCAATTTTGGCAGTGAGAGAGTGGGCTGGAGGAGACTCGTGGGCTGGAGAAACCTCAGCCTTGAAGCGACGTGCATTATCTCCACTTAGGCTACATTGGTCACAATGTAAATGGAAGGTTAGACTAGATGGTGGTCTCCAAGCATGCCAATACTTGGTGCATACTAACTCTCTCTTCTACATTAAAAAAACAAAAGTTTAATAAGTATTATTGTTTAAAATAGATGATTGTAAAAAAAAGTATATATATATAATCGTAAAACAAGAACATTTCCAGGGAACGACAAATGCTATGCTTCTGGTGACATTCTTACTTGACCTTCTGTTCTAACACTGCTATCTACATGAAGAAAAAGAACACTACATTCTTCACTGATATAGTTAGTCACATTGCTTCAGGTCTCCTGCCCACAGACTGAGACTTTAAGAGGCGTATAAATAAGCAACTTAGCATATGTGACCTCCTGACCATGAAGTGTTAAATTCCAGGAACTATATTACTCTACCACTTTTATTTGTCTGAGAGAAATCACTTGATTTATGCCTGATCCCAGTATATAATAAAAGTGTGCAGGTATGCCGACTAGAATGATTGTAACCTGTCAAATAAAAATTTTAGTTGCCCTTAAAATTTACAAATAAAAGTAACCTTTGATTAAGGATACTACAGTCTATATCACACTTTTGTCAGTATTCAGACCCAAAACATATCCAAAGAATTTAATTCAATACAGTATAATGAACCACAGACTTTGAAGGGAAAGATGTTCTGCCTGATGAAAAGAAAAGCTTCTTATTTGCAAAGGAATTATAGCAGAAAAGCAGTTCTAGCCAGAAGGCGCTAAGCCAGTACAGACAAGGTAAATTAGCAGAAACATACTGAGGAGCAAGGTCTGAAGTTTCTCAAGTTTGGCTTATTTACATTGATCATTCATTCTTTTATGGGCTTTAGAACTTCAGATGGGATCCAGCTAGGATTATAAACTAAAGTGCCAAAATAACCCACAAGATTGTTAGAAAGGAATTCCCAGCTAAGTTTTCAGACTCCAGAGGTTGGGATCATTTCAAAGTGATTCTCAGCTCTTAGATATTTTAAGCAGGTCCACACTGTAAACAATGAGGCAGAATGCGATTCAAAAGCAACCTGGAAAATTTCCATCTCATTAGCACTTCATTTATAGTGTACCTATGTCAAACCCCAGCCTTGGAATTCTGGAATTAGCTTAAACATGAGGGAAATGAAATTTACTCCAGCTAACTACAAAGTAGAGTACAGATTCTGTTGTACATAGTCATGATGGAAGCATGAACACATCACTTTCAAACTCAGACCACACTGAGTGTTCAGACAATGAAATATTTCTTCAAAAATTTTATGTATTTATTATAAATGTCATATATTTGTACTGTGGCTCATTTTTCAAAAAAATTTTAAAGATATAATTGACATATAGCATTGTATTAGTTTCCGTGTACAACATAATGATTTGATATATGTATACATTGAGGAATGATCACCACAATAAATCTAGTTAAGATTCATCACAATATATACTACTAGTAACAATTTGTTTACTGTGATGAGAACTTTTAAGATCTACTCTCTTAGTGATTTTAAATATACTATATAGTATTACTAACCATCACCACCACACTGCACATCACATTCCCATGACTTATTTTATAACAGGATGTTTGTACCTTTTGACACCTTCTACTCATTTTACCCACCTCCAATCCTCCCTGCCTTTGGCAACTACTTGTCTGTTCTTTGTATCCATGAGTTCAGTGTTTTGCTTTTAGGTGGGGGATTAGATTTCACATATAAATGAAATCATACTGTATTTGTCTTTCTGTGACTTATCTCACTTAGCATATTGCCCTCAAGGTCCATCAGTCCAGCAAAGGTCACATTTTCTTCTTTTTAATGGCTGAATATATTGCATTGTGTGTGTGCATATGTGTGCGATAGACACATAGGTTGTTGCCATGTCTTGAAGATTGTAAGTAATGTTGTAACAAGCATAGGCATACAGGTGTACTTTCAAGATAGTAATTTCATTTTTGGGGAGTGTATATACCCAAAAGTGGAAGTGCTGTATCGTATGACGGATTTATTTATTTGTTTGTTTTTTGAGGATCTTCCATACTATTTTCCATCATAATTGCACCAATTTACATTTATTTATGTGTTCACTAGGGTGTTTTTTTTTTTCTCCACATCCTCAGAGACACTTGTTATTTTTTGTCCTTTTGATCATAGTCATTCTAACAAGTGTGATGTGATATTTCATTGTGGTTTTGATTTGCATTTTCCTGATTAATAATGTTGAACACATTTTAATATACCTGTTGTAAAAAAAAAAAGTCTATTCATAGGTCCTCTGCCCATTTTTTAAAATTGGATGTTTCCCTTTTTTGCTATTGAGTTGTATGAGTTCTTTATATATATTTGGATATAACCCTTATAAGATATATAATCTGCATATTTTTTCTCCCTTACATTTTGCTCTTTCATTATGTTGATATTTTTGTTTCTTTGTTTGTTTGTTTTGTTTTGCTGTGCAGAGCTTCTTACTTAGATGTACAATCTGGAGTTCTGACGGTCAACCTTATTAAGCAAATAATTGGGTTTCAGGTCATTATACATCTTTTTGTAACATGTACAACTGCACTGTGCAAGTGCCCTGTACCACCATAGAACCCTTGGCAGTGGTGGTCTGGGGTCCTGTGCTTTACTCATCTTTGTGCCCAGTACCTCATGCAGTACCTGCGGATGCTCAGTGTTTGAGAATGGGGAAGTAAATATGTGAATGAGAATGAAATTTGCCTAAATAAATGTATAGTTTATTCCAAAGAGAGTGTGTTCAGTACTCCTCCATGAATCAGAACAAGACCTCAGTCAACCACTCTACAGAAGCTGGCACAAGCACATTATCACTGGGGCAGTGTCAGGCTGCAGGGGAGCGCAGAGGACACTGTGCATGTTATATCAGAATGTGACCTTAGCCAATTGCGGCTTGTAGTTCTTGAGTTTCAGGAGTTTGTAACTTGATGTTAAGTTTCTAGTAACTTTCAATCATCTGTGATTCCAGGAATGGTCAGGCAATGGAAAGTGGCAGGCACTTCCAGGGTCGTTTGTGTTAGCTTTGACATACTATGTATCACACAAGATGTGACTCTGATAGGCCAAGACCAACATCAGTTATTCTCACTTTATAACTCACTTTGATTGAAGCATAAGATTTTAAAAACATGGATGCAAAAAATTTAAAGATCAAAATGACTATATATACACACATGTATAAAACACACATATACTTATATAAGCACGCACATATACTCATAATAACACTCATATAATTCCATCTTATATATAAAATATATTTTACAATATATAAGACAACTATAGATGCATTCCATATATATACTCATATGTATGGAATGCATCTATATTTGAAATTATATACATATATATATATATAGAGAGAGAGAGAGAGAATTGTATGGGTGTTTTTATTATATTAGTATATGCTTATGTACACCCATATGCATATATATGCGTGCATACTTGTATATAGTGCTGACTTTCCTTTATTCACCAAATATTATTGAAAAATATACTATATATAGGCATTTTACTAGGCACTTAGCAAACAAAAAATGAATCTTTCCCAGTCCCTGCCTTCATAAAAATCACAAGTTACTAGGGAAGACAGACTCATAAACTTATAAATGCAGTTAATGGGCAGTATAGGCAAATTCTTAGGTGCTTAAGAAAAGAATGCTGCAAATATTCACCAACGCCTTTCACTTGTCACCTGTAGTTCCTTCATCTTTTTTTTAAAATTTTTTAAAATATATTTACTTTTATTTATTTTTATTTTTGACAGAGAGAGAGAGAGAGATACAGAGACAGAGACAGAGAGAGAACTGAACTGGGGGAGCTCCCAGTTCAGCATATGGTTCTGCACGGGCTGGGGCCGGGACTCGATCCCTGGTCCCCGGCGCTGCAAAGTGAGCGCTTAACCCACTGAGCCATCCCGGCTTCCCCTACTTCATCTTTTATCTAAGTAATGAGTTTGCAGATAATTTTTACATTAAAAATAAAAAACCTCAAAATGGTTGCAAGTGTAAGTGGGAAGGTTTTTATTTATGCCTCTAAAAGCTATAATACCTTTACCATTTACCAGCATTGCCTAAACATTTTTTTCTTGAAGTTTATATACCATGCTTTCCTTTTATTATATTGAAATTTGTGCAATATAATAATTCATTAATGGTTTTCTCGTGATTTTTCTAAGTCATTACATAATAAATATCTTAGCAATATTCAGAGAATGTACGTAACTCTGTATGTACCTTGGAAATAAATAAATATATACACAAACATACACGTGTTCAGATGATAAAAAAATTATAGATTAGCTGTCTGTATCATTATTTATGAGTACACATATGCTTGAAAAATCTGATGTGCTATGAATATTCTGTTTCAGGGTTTTCATCTGAACAGATACTGCTCCCAAGAAGACATACAAACAACCAACAGATACATGAAAAAAAGCTGAACTTCACTAGCAATTAGAGAAATGCAAATCAAAACAACAATTAGGTATCACCTCATATCTGCTGGGATGGTTATCATCAATATGACAAATAATAATAAGTGTTGAAGAGGCTATGGAGAAGAAGGAACCCTCACTTACTGCTGGTGGAAATGTAAATTGGTATAGCCACTATAGAAAACATTTTGGAGATTCCTCAAAAAGTTAAAAATAGAATTACCATATGACCCAGCAATCTCTCTTCTGGGTATCTACCCCCCCAAATATGAAATCTTTTGCCTGTGAAGATATATGTACTCTGATGTTTATTGCAGCATTATTCATGGTGGCCAAGGCATGGAAATAACCAAAGTTTCCTTCAATGGATGATTGGATAAAGAAGATATGGTACATATATACAATGGAATATTATTCAGTCACAGAAGATGAGATACTGCTATTTGTGACAGCATGATGGATCTTGAGATTATTGTGCTAAGTGAAATGTCAGACAGAAAAAGTCAAGAACCATACTCATATGACTTGATTCATATGAGGGATATAAAACTGAAAGCAGCAAAGGAACAAGACAAACAAACTGAAGCTCATGGGTACATACAATAATTTAATGGTTACCAGAGGGTGAAGGGGGAGAGGTGTGGTGGAGGAGGGATGGTGATGGAAGTAGAACTGACTTTGGGTGGTAATTGTACAATGCCACACATAGATGATGTAATATAGAATTTTACACTTGAAATCTACTCAAAAATAATTTTACTAACTGATGTCACCTCAACTAATTAAAAAAAAATAAATTATAACTTGCATTACCTTTCTCCCTATTATGTAGTATTGCTATGAGTTTTAAATAAGATAATATGAGTATTTTATGAGATAATATATATTCTACAAATACATGTCTAGCCAAAATCTGAGGGTCATTTGCCCACGTGTCAGATTTTCACAGGTTCCTAATCTACAAGAGTGGCTTCTGCAGGTTACTAGATGGGAAGCCCAGGTATATATTTGATATTTATTGTACTCTTCCAAATTATTTTCCCATTCTTCCAAAAGCCCAGTTCTGTCCCCTTGCTTGACCTTGTTGTATGTGTTCTTGCTTTTATCTTCACTTCTGTCTTTAAATTTGATACTTTCTCTAGTAATATTGGTTTCTCCCAAGCAAGTGGTCAAGAAGCACCTTAGATTTAGTTGTTCATGTGAGCAAACTAATCTAGATTGGGTTGCTTACAGGAACAACGCAATCTAAGTTGCCTGTTGACCACCTTTCTCAATTTGCTGGAGAATCCTTCTGCCCTGAAGCTGTCCCCTGCTTTCAAGTCCAAGCTTTTGTGGTCACATGATATTTTCACTGGGCTTACCCAAGCATTTCTAAGAGAAAGCAGATAGTATATTTTTAGAATTATACAACCCTATTTAATAATGGCAGAAATGCTGGGCATTTACAACCCCAAATGGCACAAGCCTCTGAGAAATGTAAGAATTTTATAGGTATACACACTAAAAATAAATAAATAAATAAATAAATAAATAAATAAAAATTAAAAATAACTCTAGAATCAGGTGGGATGGAAGTCTTGATGCCTCATCAGATAATTGTCATATTGTTTCTAATTCTCCATTGAAATAAAAAGTGAAATATTCGGATCTTACTAGAATCATGTAGAGACAGCTAAAATATTATTGTCCTTTGGTGAATGAGCTTATAGGATGTAGTTTAGTTTGACATTTAGCACAATAGACTTTTATTTCAGAAAAACTTGAGTTTTGGCCATGATATTTAATAGATCTCTGATATTGGACAAGTTACTTGGCCTCTCAAAGGCTCAGTTTGCTCATATAAAATGGTTCTGGTTGGCTACTCTTGTGCTTAGAGTATAGAAAGGTATCTGAAAATGTCACTCCAACATAATAAGAATTTAAAATATCTACGAAAGCATTATTTTTCTTAAAACCATAGATAGATAAGACTTTTAATCCCAAGAACTGATTTCCAAAGGCTGAGAAACACTCTCCAAAGTGAAATGAAGCAAAACTATGGTGCTGTTTCACTTTTGGAAGAACATGGGAGAAAGAGGTAACTGCCAATAACAGCAAGTAAGGAGAAAACAGTCAAAATTTTAAGCCATTTTTAAAGGCCAAGTATGAGATAGCATTATGGTAAAATGACCAGGAGTTCTAGATATAAGTGGAGTCTATACTTTCTCAGAAGTGTTTTCCATAGGCTCTCACTGGTGTTCGCAAGAAATATTTAGGAAAGGGAGGGGAGCTGAGTGAATGCTCCTCAATAGGGCACCTTATATTTCTCTCAAATGAAGTTAAAATCACCAGTTCCCTGGAAATAGACAAGTAATACCTCTGATCCCCCATCCTTCAAAAATACAAAAATACTTAGGGACTTATCTAACAATATAACTGCCAATTTGTGTGCCAAAAATGACAAAATATTGCTGAGACAAATTAAAGAATACCCACATAAATGAAGATATAGAATGTGATTCAGGACACTCAACATTTTTAAAGTGCTAAATTCCCTCAAATTCATCTATAACATCAATGCAATTTCAGTCATAATCTCCAAAGGCTTTTTAGTGGAACTTTTCTGGCTTATTTAAAATGTCATTATTAGTTAGTTAATTAATTAATTAATTAATTTTGTTGGGAGTGATTTTATATATATAAAGGACCAAAAAAACTATCCAAAAAGTTTTGCAAAAGAAGGACAAAGTTGAACTCATACTACCTTATTTATATTTACTGAAAGGATAAATTGTACTTTAATAAATATGAGTAGAAAATGTACATACCGGTAATAATGTTCTTTCTCCAAAGAGTTATTTCATGAATTGAATGAGGTGGCAGTACCAGCACAAAGGAAGTGCCAATAAATGGTATCTGTTGGTACTAGCATTTGTTATTTGTTAGAGAATTATAAAAAATAGTTTCTATTTCCCTCCTGCCCCCATGGCCCCTGCCATCAAATGTTCTGATATTAAAATGGGTCTTTTTATGAGGGACATTAGAGATTTTTATTTTCCTAAGTACTCTACAGAGTACCTAGTCATGTACTAGTTATTTGGGATATGTATTCTGATATTTCAGCCTTAAACTGGGCATCCTTGATTTTCCCTGGTGAGTGCACTGAAGAGGCTTGGCTGGAAGCACTGTGACCCTGGAGGGACAGATATGATAGCTCCTCTATTTCTTCTTGTTAGCATGTGGGCGATTTAAGACTGGAAGCAGATTTACTATAAAGCAGCCTAAGCTTCAGGTCCCTCGCTTGCACTAGCCTCTTTCAAGGTTCGTAAAAAGGGCTCTAGCATCTATGCAGGTTGTTGCATAATTTGAAGAAGTAAAATATTTTAACCTCAACTATGTAAAACCACTGCGTCTTTTCATTATGACCTCCCTTTGTCATAGTCCTTTCATGTTGGGTAGGATTAGAGTGAAAACTTTTTTTTTCTTTTTTTCTATTTCACCATCCCCCCCCCCCCCCCCCCCCCCCCACCACCATGCACACACACACCACTTTTATTTTTCTTTTTGCATTTTGTTTAGGGAAAATTGAGTTGGAAGCACAGTTTGATTTTTTTTAGTCACTTCCAAGTATGATTAACTTATTGTTAGTCTGGGTTTAAATGCCTTCTGGGAATATTCCTACTACCCACAATACTGACTTACTTGGCATCCTAGTAAAAAGTGCATGGGTGGAAATCATGTTGTGATATGTACATGACCTACGGAGCTCAACAATAAAAAAAAATGAGTAGTATGAAAGAAACAAAGTTTGAAATACCTGGAACTAGAAGCTGTCTTTGGCAAATTCTTCTAAACATCAGATGTGTAAAATTTTAAGAGAAGGGTCAAAATAAGATTATGTAGATAGCTTGTCACAATGAAGTTTCTTTTTTATTAGGCATATACCTGAAATGTATACAACTATATTCACATTATATACATAGGAACTATGTAAAATGAAAGCTATCAGAATTCTTCTATTTGTCATCACAAAGCTGGAGCAGTGAGACAAAGAATGGGTACACCCCTGGGTGAGTACATTCCACTATATCTGATCATATTGAATGTATCTGACATATCTTACCCTAACAGAGCTTGGATGTTCCTGAAAAAAACAAACAAAACAAAGCAAGAAAAACCTATGTGCAAAGTTACCACAGACATTGTTAAGTCGCCTGCAGAAACAAGTATCCCAATGACAAAGCATCTGCACACATTAATCAATAATTCAATGAAGGTAGTATATAGGAACAGTTTGATTACTTAGTTATCTAGTTCAGCACAATATAGATACCATAGTAAAATGCTCTTGAATTTCTCCTGTGTATGCCATAATGTCAATTCATTTTATATATTTTAAATTATGAGCCATTTATTGAGAAACATACGGATTACAAATAATGTATGTTTCCTGGATAGCGTGATCTAGACACATGGGTGCTTCATCAAAAGCAACTACTAATTTTATTTCCATACTATAAGTTTGGTGAAATACTGGGTCATTATAGTAACGATTTCTTCTTGATAGTGCTGTCTAGTTGATTACTGAAGTTGCCTTTGGGGAGTTACGAGTGGGAGATGAAGTACACTGTCAAGGGCCTTTGAGCAGCAGACATTTGTTTTTGTCAAATCTTCTCCTTTCATGGCAGTACCCTTTCAGACTTGCCTTGCTTCAGGTTTAGTTCACAAGCAGCCCCTGACTTCTTATCACTGCAGGTCGGGACAATCTAGTTGCTCTTGTCATACCACTAAGAAAGTTTCCAAATGCTTAGATATTTGCAAAAAGTGTTGTTTATTCTTTATTTGTAAAATAAGAGAAATGCCAGATGCCACTGTCATTAGTGGAAAGAAAAACATGAGTAGATAGAATCTTTCTCTTTGTTCTTTGCTGGCAGGATACGAGGTCTACAAATAAATACTCCTTAATTGCAAAATCTTAGAACTCTACATATTTAAGTATGATAATATAATATAATTATTGTGAGATTAAATAACAACTGGATGTGTCATTAGAAGAATTAAAGTATTTTATATTCAATAACTCTTCAAATTCCTTTATAGCTTGACTCTGAAATATCTGAATTTACCATTTTCCACCTTCCATGTCTCCTGTAAATAAATACTTCATTAAAGCACATCAATCACATAATGTTGATAAATATATGAAAGTGCAGTTCACATTTTTTTGTGGCACTTTCTATATAATGTAATTCTGCATTTGTCCAAATGCAGCCAGGTAGCCATGTAGAAAACTTAACAATGATTTAAATACGTGGGGGTTTATTTTCACCAAGAACTCAGAAGAGTGTCTAAGGCTCATATAGTAGTTTTAGGATGGCTTTAGGGACTCAGGCTCCTACAAGGTTCCCATTCCAATATCCTAAGTATATGGCTTTATTCTCACATCTGCCTCAGAGTCATAGAATGGCTGCTTCACTTCCAGCATCACATTTCTAAGGGGATATATAATGTGCAGCTTCCTAGCTGCAAGGGAAGCCAAAACTGAAGTTCTACGTGTGTAGGTATGTATGTACACATGAGTGCATAAATATATTTTTAAGGAGAACACATTGCTGTCACAAATAGATTCTGATTAATGGAAAGAGAGACTGGCTTTTGAGTAGGGAATAAGTTTGCCATACATAGTGGTTTCATGAAAGTCCTGTGGGATGGGTATTATTATTCTTGTGAAAAACAGTAAAGGAGAAGTTAAACAACATTTCACATGAGTTGTGAAAATTGTTTGCAACCAAGAAGTCATATTTGGTAAGGAATTAGTACAAAGAACTTGTGTTTAATACGCTTCAAAGAAATGTGGAAGAATAGTAAAGAACTTTCACACACAGGTTTAGAATTGTTGGTGCTTTTCAATTTTCTCCAGTTTATGAGTGTTTTTATATTTCCATCCTACTAGGCTCTTCTTTGTGGCTCTAGTACCCCTTGGCGGCATTGTTCTTACTGTTCCCTGGTTTGAAACCTTTTCATCTGGAGTCTAGATTGTCTAGATTTTTCTTTTGCTTCATGTTTCAGCTCAAATGCCATCTGCTCACAAAGGCCTTCTATGAGATTGCCATCTGGCATTGCCTATTCCCAAGTCACTCTCTCCAACATTATCCTGGGGCTTCTTTCTTAGCTTATTACTGTCCCACATTGTCATATTTATTTACTTATCTATTTTTGCATTTGCCCCCATCAGGATTTAGGTTTCTGGGAAGCATAGACTTCTGTCTTCTTATTTACTGACCTTGCCTGGAATGAACTCCAACGCCTGATAAATGGTAGACTGTGAAGATGTTTGTTTAATTTCTGAATGTGCATATTCTAAGGGGAAGGGGCTTGGGACAGTAAGGGCAAGAGATAGGGGTGATATGCGTGCTTCTTCTAGGCTCTGGTCAGTATCTGTGCTCCTGTGGAAACATGTGTGGTGGTAAGTGGCTGGATTTTGGCCCCACATAGATGGTTCTACCGAGTACAATAAAGACAGAGAGTGAGTGCAAACAATTAGCAGACAAAAGTCAAGCTATCAGAACCTGCTGGCATAAGAGAGGTCTGGTTATTAATGGTGTTTACATGGAATTGAGGAAAGAGAAAGCACAGAATGCAGAGTGTCTCTTTGAACTCTCCAAGTGCTTATTGCATAGACATCCGGCATGTCTGGGAAAAAATGCACAGCTGAGCACAAGGCACCAGTTCCTTAGACATGTGGGTGACATGAAGTGCAGTTCTGAGAAAAACTTAATTCAACCCAGAAAGCTCAGGAATGAACCTTCAGAAATATTCACTTCCATGGTTATAAAGCATTTACTTGAATTGAATAATAACTAAAGCGTTTTCTCCTTGCCTAAGAAAGGGAATGAATGACCTTTATGTTCTTAGCAACATTTTCTTGCCAAGCTATGAATTGTGACCCGGCACACTGCGTTTTGCCTACAGATGTTAAAAGGGACAGAGGAAATCAACGGGTGCTTCTGAAACAATGCAAGAGGTTAATTTGCAGTTAAGAATCAAGTTAATAAATCATGCTTTGTCACTGATCAACATTTAATTTTCCTTACATTTTGTACCAAAGCACTGGTGAGTAACTGTCTCTCTGTTCTTAAATTATTTTAATGACATTATATGATATGATATTGTCTAGAGTGAGTTTTTTAGAAGGGAAAAACCACCTGTTATATTCTGTATGGGAACTTTCCTCTGGCTTGTGTTGACAGTCATCTCAAGGTAATTCTTTGAAATAAAAACCTATAAAAAATGTTGTGACAGAACAAAGAGATAACATGCGTGGCAGAGAAAATAAAACTAAAGTGTTTATTTTCCTGATAAAATAGGGGTGCATCTTCTTTCCCAGTTGTAGTGCGGTGACTCTGTTCAGTGAGCTATATAATCCCCTCTGGAGTTTAATTAGAAACCTTGTAAACTGAGTGCAAGAGGCTAGAATACATGTTGGATGAACACAGATAGGGCTTTAGCTGAAAACATGAACTCCCCTGAATTATCTTGCAATGAGGTCTAATGACTTTGTAATTGAATTACCCAATTTGGGTTCAGAAAAGGGGACCTTATTTCCTATAAGATGATGTGAAAAGTAGATTGTACATGTTTATAAAAAAGCATTCTTCTTTTATTCCCCAAATTTCATAAGCATAAACCACGTTTATCCGGATTCTCCCAGGAGCTGACTTGTAGGCTGTACACTAAAGCACCGCAGTGATGGCCTAAATGCGACCCTTATGAGCTGAAATAGTTTATGCCCAGCTGCTCCCAGGGTGTATTCAGAGACTGGGCTCAATAAACAAAAAGAAAGATAAAGGGCAACCAGGAAGGAAGCTAAGCTCACTGTTTTATTTTTTTGTTTGTTTGTTTTTTGAGTAATTGCATGCCTTAACACTTCCAGTGAGGATGGGCATTAAAAAATAGGGGACTTTCTTCAAAGGGGTCAGCTGATTTCCCATCTCTTCAAGAGACGGAATTCAGTTTTCTGCACCGAGATGAACTGTGGGTCCCTTCTAAATAGGCTAGCCAGATGTGCGTTTGAAACGGGATGGACAACAGTACGTCCAGTATGTCTGGTCTGCCTACTTCTAAATATCTTTTTCCTTACAATTTTTCATTTTTCTCTTCTTTTCTCTTACATTTTGCTTTGTTTACTCAGTCCCAATTGAATTACCCAATTGGGATTCAGAACAGGGAACTTCTGTTCCTACAAGATGATGTGAAATGTGTTTTACTGTTTTTACTGTTAGTTTATAAGTTTCCATTTTGGAGGTTATTAAGGTTTAATGAAGGCTGTTCTCTAATCTGAAATCCAGTTTGATTTATTAAAAAAGAACAAAAACAAACAACAAAAAAACTTTTCTGGGAGTCAACTTCTGTGGAGTAAAACAGCCATGTTCTTTGCTTTGGAATTTATAGTCTAATGTACCTAATAATAACGAAGGACTGAAATGGGGTATTCTATCATTTTAGAGTTTCTAAGTACCAGTAATAGAAAATCATTTTCTAAAATTAAAGTGCCTTTTGCTATTAATGTGACTTGTTTCTTTTATTGGTTGCATTCACTTATATACTAACATTTTTTGTTCAAATTATATGACCTAAGTAATAATAAACAAATGGATATATATTTTTAAAGTGGCAGTTTTTGACCATGAAAATACACATAGGATTGATACTTAGTCAAATTGCTTCAATAAAACTATCTTTTCAACTCATCACATCTCTCATTTTCTGAAATACATTGGAAGACACATTCATCCAAATAAACACACTTGGAAAATATATCTCTACTTTTGAACTTTTTACAGCATCACATAGTGATAATACAAATCCTTCTATGTGTTCTCCAGTGCTGGTTTGGTGGTGTATGATTTTCCTTTTTTTCTGTATGTGACTATGTAACTGATTACGGTAGGCCTGGGGAAGAGAAGAGAGGATTGATGCCCTTGTCCAACTGAACTGTTTCATATACCATTTTGCACCCAACTCTCATGTGCTCAAAAAGTATACACTCGATAGTTTTAGATGAATAAAAGAAGGCGTTTCTATCCCAAATAAGCTGCCATAGTTTTCCAAGATGCTTCTGATGCCTCTCAGCTTCTTATGTTGGCTGTTTTTGTGAGACGGTAAGGAGGGAGGAGCCGTAGAAAGAGGAGGTTGCCCAGGGCAGCCTCAAACAAGCAGGCAAGGCACCTGATGGATCTCCCTCCTCTTTGGCTGAAAAACCTCAGGGGCTGATGGGAGTGGGCTTCATTGGTGCTAAGAATGGAAGCACTGCAGGCTGGTGGATGTGGGCGATTGGCAGTAATGGCCTGCGATTGACAGGAGATTGACAGCCTTCCAAGCTGGGATATAAAAACAGAAGGAAGGCAGTAGAAGGGAAGGGGGGGGACTCACAGAGGTTTGGTTTATGGGGGGCTCTTGATTCCCAGAGAGAAGCAGCCCTCTTGGCCTGCTGGGCAGAGCAGTGGCTCTGGGGTCCGGCCCCCGGTAGTATGGCTGGAGCAGATGGACGAATGGGAGCAAGGAGGTACACACTCAGTGCTGGGATCTGTCAGCTGGCAGACAAGAGGCGGCCCCTACGTTTACTTCTGTGGAGGTTGGAGATCTGCCTGAGGGATTGAGCATCAGCTGCCTGTGCTGCCCAAAGGATGGTAAGCAGGAGGATAGCAGAGATGGCTTGCTCCTTTCTGCTTGAGCTTTTTGAACTTAATTTGGCCTTTCGGACTTTGTTTTTTACTACCTTGGGGCTCTGCATGTAGGATAATTCTTCAGCAGTCTGTGTTCTCCAAAGCATGGTATTGTTAGAAGGGGGAAGGGCTCCGGTCACAACCTAGGACACGTCTGGGTTGGCAGCAGGGCTATTTTCTCTTTGGATGTTTAAAAGTTATGTAGCTTTGAAATAAAGACTCCTTTTATTTTTTCCATCCAACCTCTGCCTTCACTGGTCATTGGTGCCCTGGGGAAATAAACACTTATTCTATGACCAGTTCCTGTGTCAGTCTATTGGCTGCATGGTGCCGGCAGCAGGAGCCCAGACTCAGTTACCCTCTGGTAACATTTGTGCCTGTTATATTTTAAGGTAATTTGATTAGCTCTTTTTTCCCCTCTAGTGCCTTCTCTTTGTAAAGGTATTGTGCTAGAGAGAATAAGGCATAATTCCTTCCTTTAATGAATAATAATTGAGGAAAAAGGAAAGAAAGAGAAAAAGGACAACAACAGAGTATGATACACGCCAAAAGAAAAATACTAAGGAAATAACGTGTTTAAAGTGCTGGACACAGAGTTTATAATTAGTAGATGCTGGTTCCTTTCTCTTTTTGACTACGGTGGAAAATGGTATATCTGGTTGAAAGAATGCACAGAGTTCTTATAGGGAAGATGGCATTTTGTTTAGAACAGTGTGAGAAATGTCTGGGGAACAGAAAGCACTTCCACTAGATGTGAAAGTAATGTAAGTATAGGGAGGAAGTTTAAATGATTTTGGAAATGTAAGCCGTGGCCTGATGTGCAGGGCCTTGTATGTTATAGGATAAGTTTGAACATAATTTCAATGATTATAGGACGTCACTGAAGGTTTCAAAGTAAAGGGAATCATACTATGACCGGTGCTTTAGTGAAACATTCTGAAATTGGTGTGAAGAATAAATCAGAGAGAAAAGGGCAGAATGATGATGTAGGAGGTTAGTTGCATAAAATACTAATAATTATAACCTTTACTATTTCATTTAATGCCTCCTTTGAGTCAAAATTTTTGCATACATAATTTTTAATCTGCTCAGCCATCTTAAAGATCAATATCATCATTTTTAGTGATTCAGAATTTGCAGCTCAGTGACATACTAGTGTAGTGGTCTAGCTAAGGAGTATATACCGTGTCTTACACAAGGAATTGCTACTAAGTAGATATGCACTATTTAAGTCACATTTTTCTGACTTCAGAATCCATGACGAAATAAGACCTACACTGCTTTTAATGAAATGTGTGACTTTAGATAGGACCCTTAATTTGCTCAGACAAATCACTTTTAAATTGCACAGTATATCTATAGTCATACAACCAATTTTCATTATGGTCAATGGTATGCATTTACATCTTATGTGAGGGGATCAAATATCAACTAATATGATATTTTTTCAGAACTCATTTTCTACCTAACTGAACTAACCTCTTCAAGTTGAAGTATAACAAATTTGAGTAATGTTTATAACTTATGGAATTATGGGAAATTTATCTTTACAAGTCATTCACATTCTGCTAGAGTAAGATAATATTTAACAATAATTTTATAAGGTACCTTTAAAATCCACTCAATGATAGTTCTGTTGCAGATATGAAGTTAAAAAGAAAAAGTTTGAGAACAAATATTATATAAAGGCTCTAAACTCCTTATTACTTCAGTTCAACAAAAAAAATCAAGAGCAGAATTCATCAAAGAAATAATTGAAGACACCCTGGGAAGAGGGTACTGAGGTTGTCAAATTTATCATAAATCATTCAGTGCCTTTGGCAAAGCCTTGGTGGAAATGATGAAGCTGAATATTATAATACCATTTAAGTGTTCACTAAGGACTTAATTTTGATTCTGATGGGAATTTTACCCAAGAAAGGACTACAGAATTGAATCCCAAGAGACAGTTCTGTTGATCATGATCATATTTTTCTTTTAGCAAAAAGGTGAAGCTGCAGTTTTGAACCTAAATGAAAAAAATATATCAGAAGCACTAACTCTACTCCTTTTATACTGAACAGGCAATCCCAAGGAGAGGATACGACACCCATTCCTCTTCTGTAAAAAGGATACATGAGAACGCCTTTATTTGTATATGACTGGACTTAGAAATCACCTCTGAAATCTGTATCAAGTGTCTCTAAATGGTGTAGGCGTGTGCATCAGTGATGGCTCAGTAGATCTAAACCTGTCTGAAAATCAGAGCAATTGAAAAATGTTTGTGCTCACTCACCTCCTGATAAAGGAAACAATAACTAACACAGTGGGAAGCTCAGCTATCTTCTGACATATTATGTTTCTAGCCCCAAAATGTCACCTGAAACCCGCTGAATGGAGATGAATGAAAAACAGCATGGGTCCTGAAACACGCAATAGGAGAGAAAGCCCCAGCTGTAAAAAAGACTGAGGCTCTTCAGAGCCCAACAAGCTGTTGACTCAGACCTTTGCAAAGTCAAGAGCATGTCTTCTCTGTAAAGCTAAGGGTCTTATAATTGACCAGGAAAGGGGACTTTGATCTCTAATTCAAAGTATAACTGCAACATGTGAATTCTTTATGAGAAACCTGTATTAGAGCAGCAGTAAACCTTAGAATAATTTTATTTCTCTGTTGTTTGAAAATGTAAAGAAAGACGCCAAGTGTATATAATGTTTGAAGAAAAAGAGAACCAGAAGCTTCCAGAATTCAAACTTATTCTACTAGGGCTAATTTTACAAGTGTACTTTGATACTTACAGAAGAATCCTTTAGTATTTGTGAGAATTGAAGATGCTAATCATTGAAGCTGAGTTACTGTTTAGTAACCTCCTACTCAGAGTGTTCTCATTATCACTGTTTTCAGAGTCAATGTGAACTTTTTAAAGCACAAATATTTCTTTTAAAAAGAAGATTTATTTTTATTGTTTTTTGATGGAGAGAGACAGACAGAGAGAGACAGAGAGAATGGGGAGGGCCCAGAGCAGTCTCCATAGTTGACAGCATTAGTTTTTCATATAGTTTCACTCCAAAGGTGGGCATGGGGCTGCGCAGGGCAGGAACTGGGCCAGGAGCCTCCCACATATGCCCCAGCAAGAACTGAACTGGGGGCACACCCCAGGTCAGCATATGGGTCCACCTGGGCCAGGGCCGGGATTTGATCCTCAGTCTCCAGGGCTGCAAAGCGAGCACTTAACCCGCTCGCTGAGCCATCCCAGTTTCCCCAAGCACAAATATTTCTTAATCAGTGAAATTAGAAATGCATGCTCATTTGAAACTGAATGGGGGAATAGGAAAATGGAAGTTACTCTTCATAACTTTTAAAAAGTTCTTTGGTGATTTGAGCCAATGCATACTTTGGGACTATACTGAGCAAAGTTACTTTGGTCATACAAAGAGATAAAATTGATTTAATGTATGTGCTGGACCTCAGAATTTCTCCACTCTCACCAATTTTCTGTTTTCATTGATTATTTTCTTTGAAGTGGTCTAGATTAAAAACTGGACTATCTTTCAAATAAGTGAACACAATAAGACTAGTGTCTTGCAAGATCCAAGAAAGATTCATCTTATTACCATTTTAATGAGATTAGTGTGTGCCTGAGTGAATATAAAGCACCAAGGTTTGTAAATTGTTTTACTGGTTCAGAAAGGGGGTGCTAGTGCCTTCAAGGATTATTATTACTATTTTAAAAATTATCTTTTCAATATTAACAAAATTATAGACACTCAGTAAAATGAAGTCACCTTTAAGAATTGTGTAAATAACTGTGTTAATTGGGATGACAGCACTCTCAGACCACTGGGTGTAAAGGTACAAAACTGGCAGGAGAGAAGGGAAGGGCTTCACATTCTCTCTCCAGTTAGACTACACACGTGGCTCATTTGATCAGGAGAGTTGCATTTTGATCTTCAAAAGTAGAAAAAAATAAAAGAAGTTTTAGGAATTTCTTATCTTAGTGGAAGGTATACTTTAGGATAGGCTATTTTTAATTTATTTATAAATCCGTAGATCTTTCTCTTCCAAGAATCTAAATTTTTATTTAAAAAGTTCAACCCTATGAAGTTTGGATACTGGTGAAATACATAGAGACTAATATGTGTCCACATTTTAGCTAAAATGAAGCATTAACATTAAGCTAGGCAAATCTTTCCATTGTTCCTTATCACCGATTTATAGTTTATAACTAAACAAAAAAATGAATGTTGTCTTATTTTTCTATACTTAGCTCAATGACTGACCTATAATTAATAATAAAGTGACACCCTCTAAAATGAAATTATACTGGCTTTATTAGTATAAAACATTACTCATTTACAGCTTTCTCTTTAATTCTGCAAAACTTCATTTCAATCCTGCAGGTGTTATTCTGATATCATTGAAGAAATACCATAAAAAAGTAAAAAGCATAACAGCTTTCTCTAGGTTTATTTTAAAAATTGATGCAATAAATTTTATCTTAAATATTTTATCATGCATTTAATTTGGTAAAGTAGGGCTTTGATAATTTGTTCTTGAACATAGCATTCTTTTTTTTTTTAAGATTTATTTTATTGTTTGAGAGAAGGTGTGTGAGAGAGAGAGAGAGAGATAATGGGGGAGGACCCAGAGCAGTCTTCCTAGTTGTACATCATTCATTGGGGAATGTTTTTATTTCACACAGGTGGATGTGGGGCTATGCAGGGCAAGAACCAAGAACTTTTGGCACTGAACCATCCCAGAAGTTACCCGTTGCATTACAGTTCAACGTATAGGTTTGCATGGGCTGGGGCAGAGATTCATTCCCTGGACCTCATGGTTGCAAGGCAAGCACTAAACCTTGAATGAGCTGTCCCAGCATCCTTTGAATGAAGTAGCTCTTAGTGAGGTTTTCATACATGAAATTCATTTGTAGTTATGACAAAAAGAAATAAGCACATTTGTACTTCTACATTGTCACATTTATGACATTTTGGTACACTAAAGTAAATAAGTATGGTGTTTATACTAATTAATTAGTTGTACATAGGTCTGACAATTAAGTTTATGAACTCATCCTAGAAAAACTGCTACATATCTCATTGCTGAATATCACTATGGTCACCTTTGAAGTACTCCACTTGGGAAGCTATGCACGAATGCCAGCACCAAGTCCACCCTTCAAAGCAATTTTCGAACTCTCTGGAATGACCATAAGAGCCATTGTCTTATTATCCTCATGTCCTGAATGTCATCAAAATGTCTTCCTTTCAAGATTTTGTCTTCAGGTAAAAAAAAAAAAAAAGTCAGTGGGAGCCAGGTGAGTAGGGAGAGTGTACCAATACAGTTATTTGTTTACTGGCTAAAATCTCCCTCACAGACAATGCTGTGTGAGCTGGTGCATTGTCGTGATGTACAAGCTGTGAGTTAGTAAAAGGTTCAAGTCATTTTTGAGTAATTTTATTACTCAGCCTATCAGCACTTCCAAATAGTCAACTTGGTTGATTGATTATCAGATTGGTACAAATTCATAATGAGCAATCTCTCTGATATCAAGAAAGATGAGCAACATCATTGAAGCGCTTGATTTGGACTAATGAAACTGTTTTGGCCATGAAGAGTTGGCTGACTTCCATTGTACACTTTGACACTTTGTTTCAGCATCATATTGGTAAACCCATATTTCATCACCAGGGATAACACAACCCAAAACATCATTTTGCCTCTCCAACAGGTCTTGACAAACTTCAATTTTCTTTTGCTTTTGTTCATCAATGGGCTCCTTTGGGACCATTTCTGCACACACTTTTCTTATGCCAAGATTTTTGTTAAGATTTTTTCTGTTTCTTTATTGATGTTTCCTTGGTCTGCTATGCTTCTCACAGTCAGCTGAAGATTTTGATGCACAATTCCACAAATTTTTGCAATGTTTTGTCAGTTCTGCTTGTTACTGGCTGCCCTGACCTCTCTTCATCAGTAATGCTTTCTCTCCCTCCAAAAAGTGTTTAATCCATTTGTACACTGCTGTTTTATTCATGGCATTATCCCTATCAATTTGGACTAACATGTACCTGATTTCACTTCCACTCTTGCCAAGTTTCACAAGAAGTTTCATGTTTGTTCACTGCTCTAATTCAAGCTCCAACATTCTCATAGCATACAAAAACACACAACAACTATAAGGAATGCCACTCAGCAAGACACAGCCATATGTCGACATGAACACAGCTGTGAGACACTGATATACCAAGGTTATGAAACCTTACTGAGTGCTGCCAACATAAGCACTTGGTGGCAAGTCTGCAAACTTAATTGTTAAACCTTATATATTATAAAAGAGTGTATTGTTCAATTTTTCAATTCTTATTTTTGAACAGCATTTGTACTAATTATATATATATATATATATACATATATATATAAGAAATCATTTCTCAAATTTTAAACATATGAGACACTAGTTTATAATCAATTTCAATCTTTGTTTTATGATTTTGAATGTTCCCAAATAATTTAGAGGTTGATTGATTAATTGGTTATTCATTTATTTATTCATTCACTTATTTATTCTGATAAGTATTACATGCCTAATATGTGCCAGGTACTAATCAATGTTCTTGAAATTGTGAAAAAGCACCATTTTTGCCCTAAAAAAGTGTGGCTGCCTCAGAGACTGGTGGAAAGGTGTATTGAAGGCTTAATTAATGCCTAAATTCAGGAACTACAATCTATAGGCTTAAAACTCTCTTCTTCTGGATGTATATATAAACCCAGCTAACGGTCAGTATATAATACTGTGACTCCAAAAGCCGGAATACATGAGAATAGGAACCAAGAGATAGAGTGGTCCCTTTGTTGTCATTCAGAGTGACTCACTTGTGGGATTTGTGCTTTCCATACCCACAATTTAGATTCTGCTGGATTAAAAGTCTGGTTTCCACAGGGCCAGGAGGGCATTCACTATGGAGCATACTAAGTATTTCACAACCTTGAAACTATGACTACTGCTTGGTCATTGTATCTTCTCATGCAAGTGGCCCCCCAAAGCAGAGAAGGCATTCATTACATTGATGGGGACAATTGAAACGGATCACTGTGAGCAGCTCTGATGGATAGCTGCAAGCCTTCAGAGATTGGGACTCTCACACCTATGTATATGTCACATCAACCATATGTCTCCTTTTCTCATCCTGTTTTTCTCTTCAGTCTCTGGAGCTGTCATCTGTTGGCCTAAAAATATCGTATTGCAATGAAAACTTGCATCCTGATCTCTTGCAGGGACACAACCTCAATGATTTACTTTCTTTAAAAGAGCCTGTGAAACCTGTGGGGATTTTGATCCTATCATGTATTATTAGTAGCAAGAAAGCCCCCACTTCGTTAAATCTTATTTACCATAATGTTATTCTTGTTACTCAGGCTATAAAAACATGAGTCACCATTTTTTTTGATAAAACAAGGTAATAAAGGTAAATAATTTGGCTTTCCTCAGAACATATGTAAATTATTTGACACTTCCTAGACCAATTGACTTAGTAATCGCTTATGAAGCTTCTTCCTGTTCTGCATTTTTGGTTGCTCAACATCTCTCCACTTTGTATCTGGTGACTTCACCTCTGCCCAGTACTGTGAATTCTACTGCTTATAGACTATATGAGATCCATTCATTCATTTACTTGCCGAGCAATGTTTAATTTTATAGAGTGGAATACATTGTGATTGGGACTTAGATGATATTCATACCTTGTCACCCTTCTTTATAAAATGTTTCCTGAGGCTTTTTACCAAGGTGGTATGGGGCTCTCTTTCCTTCAGCAAGTATCTAAGTGTGCCTGATGTGGTGTCAGGTACTGAGAATATCGTAGCATATAAGATGAGCTTTCCTGAAGTTTGGAGTCTTGAGGCAGGAACGTTGAAAAGCTGTTAAGGCAAAGGAGAAGTACACGGGTCAGAGGACCTAATAACAAAGAAATTGGCTGGGCATGAGCCATTGTGTGAATCTCTGTTGTGCTATGTTCCTCACTTATCCATTTATCATGTCACTTAAAATCTGGTACCAACAACTGGAA
Organism: Craseonycteris thonglongyai; assembly: GCA_004027555.1. NCBI lineage: Eukaryota > Metazoa > Chordata > Mammalia > Chiroptera > Craseonycteridae > Craseonycteris > Craseonycteris thonglongyai. Next base: position 32,404 of record PVKE010000943.1, on the reverse strand, counting down.
TACGTTAAAAACTCAAGCTGGAGGAATATATAATTTGCCTTGTGAAACAAGGCAACAAACACGCCTATGGGGAACTGAGGGTGGAAGTTTAACAGAGTATTTCTCTAATGGGAGAGTCCAGAAGTTCTTTAAAAACAGGCTGCTTGGAGACTGAGCTTGGGTTCTGAATCATTCAGTTGGTTTTAATCTGGAATTAAACTAACAGGATAGTTGCCAAATTATTTCCGCCTACTTTATCCTCCTACACACGGGTATGTCCTCAGAGAAACCAAACCCAGATGGACTCTTAGGGAAAAAAAAAAAAAGGCCTTCTATTTGGCAGTACTTTGAGTCATAAAGGTACTGACACAATTCCAAAATTAATTCATAAAATTGTAGGAAGTAAATAAAGCCAAAGTCACAAAAATTTTCTTGTGGCCTAAATACTGCAAACTTCAGAAAACCCACAAATCGTGCCAGGGGTAGGAATTCCAATGACGAGAACTTCAGCATGAGAACCTAAACAAAGAACAACAAAAAAGAAATAGTTAACAGGTATTCTAAAATTAGAGTTTTACAGTTTCAAGCATTAAACTATACCTGAGTACCCCAAAGCAAGCATACATATATGTGCTTATACTTGATTAATATTATATGGAAGCATTAAAAAATAAAGAAATTTGAAAATAGATTTTTGGAATGTTAACAAAATTGAAACAAACTTTTGAATTCTCATGATATTATTCTAAATAAAAAGTATATTTCACTATCATTTCTTTGAATATTTTGATTAATAATTGTAAAACTCAGATACTTTGTTTACCAAAGTAGAATTTATTGTACAAATACACTTAAATATATTCACAGATGCATTATAATGCCATTTTATTTGAGAATTAATGAATTATTTTTTAGGAATAAATACATAGCTTTTGTCATCACTTTTCATTTTTTAAATTAGTTTCTTCTTTTGGCTTCTAGGACACTTCACTCTCCTGGATACTTTCCTTCATAACTGACCACTTCTCGGTCCCATTTGTTAGATTCTTATCTCCTTGAAATCTAAATTGTTAGTGCCCGAGAACTCAGTCTTTGAACTTTTTCTTTTCTCTGGCTGCATTCATGACCTCTTAGTCTCAAGGTTTAAGATATTCTCTGGTGAGGACTTGCCTCATCTACACAGGGTTATTGACAGTTACTCACTCAATCCCTCCTCCTAGAGCCACCTGCTCCTATGAAACGTGCTTCTCCCCAATTTTTCTTCATTTAGTAAATGGCAACTTTGCCTTTCCATTTTTCCACATTTGTTCAGGTTAAAAACTTGGAATCATCTTTGACTTTCTTTCACATTAAAAAAAAAATCCAGTTTGTCAACAAATTTTGTCTCCTCCAACTTTTAAATCTACCCTGAAACCAACTTCATTCAAACTTTATGCGTGTTACAAACCCGCATTATCTCTTATCTGGATTATTTCAAAAGCTTAACTAGTTTCTTTACTTCTCTTCTTACTCCCAATAGTCTGTTTTCAAGATAGCTTAGGTTCTCCTTTATAAATCATGAGACAGATCATGTCACTCTTCTTAAAATCCTTTGATAGCTGCCTTTCTATATAAATTGGGGCAAGAGCCATTCAACAGATTCCCACTCCCCTCGCCCTCCACAAACATGCGCACCCTACCATCACTGTTATCTCTGACCTCACCAACTGCAGCTCCGCCTTCCTCACTTATTCTGCCTCAGCTATACTGACCTATGCACTGTTCTTCAAACACTTCTGTGAAGCTCCTATCTGGGGGCTTTTGCATTTGCTTCTCACTCTACCTAGAATGTTCTCCCCAGCTACCAGCTGCATGGCTTACTTTCTCATTCCTTCAGGACCCTTGGCTCATATACTGCTTTTCCAGAGAGGCTTTCTCTGATCTTTCCCTCTTTTCTACTGTATTTTTCTCCATAACACTTATTATTAACCAACGTACCACATGCTGTACCATATCTTCCCACTACAGTGTATACTCCACTGGTACAGATGTTTAATTAGTTTGGGTGACTGCTATTTCTTCACGATGAAACCATAACCTTAGAGAAAAGTTACTAACAGGAACGTACTAAGAAGCATGCACAGTATACGTTCAACCACTAGATGAGCCACGCAGCATAGTGAGGACTCCACATAGACTTGGCTTTCAGATAAATCACATGCAGTTAAGATTCATAAAATGACTTTAAGATCAATACTTCTGCTTAAATTTTCTACAGAGCTTAAAGGATACTGTTTAAATAATCATGAAAAAGTACTCACAAATGTTATTCCTCTGAAAATATCATTTAAGTTTAAAATATTTGCTGCATATGTTGACATGTGATTATCGGCAGAATTCAATGTGTTTAATAAATCCTCTAAAATACTCACAAATGGAAAGAGACATTCCAGAGCCAACTCTGTCTCATGTAGATAGCTGAGTATCATTGAAGACAATCTATAATCCATAATATAAGACAATTTCTCATGATTATTAAAAATCTCTACAGGTTCCTGAGGGACTCCAATTTAAGGAAGGCCAGACATCATGGCATCCATGTAAAATCTGGAATATAAAATTTATTAAAAGTATCTTTTAGGAAGAACTGATGGTTCTCTCTTAAATTTGGAACTGCAAAACAAAACAAAAAAATGAAATCTTAATATCAGAATTAACTGGCTGACATTGTTAATTCTTTAAAAATAAAAATATGGATTTCCAGTGCCACAATAGCCTATTACTGTCCAACCTAAGAATGGTGCATGTGGATAGGAAACAAGGAGAGCAGAGCACTGAGTGCATCGTTATCCGTGTGAAACTTCTGAAGTTGTGCATATTTACAAATTCTCACGGCTCTTTACTTTGCATATCTGGTATTAACAATCTCTGGAATTTAGGACTGTTTGTTTCCAATTTAGAAATCTAGTGTTTCCTTTTTTTCTGATACTAATGGGACTTATTAGTAATGACATTACCTTATTGTGAATACAAACATTTCTCAATATATTTACAGTTTGGTGCTTTGGCAAAAAGAAAATGCCATTTAAAGTACAGAGTCTGTAAAATGAAGTACGATGCAGAGAAACAGTGGTGAGGAAATTATTGAAAAGGAAACTCATCGCAACTGTAGTTCAACAGCATTATTGAACCCATCAAGATTGCAATTTGGGGGCTAATTTCACCTGCTAACGAGTCTGTCATTCAAAACTGCTCAGGTTTTGAATTCCGATTTTATATGTTCTACAAACTTAAATGCTAAAGTAAAGATTTGACTGCTTTTCCCTGCTGATATCCGCTTTCTTAATTTAGGTAAAGGCTTTCTTAGGCAAGCTGTCTACAGTCATAAGTACTTTAGTTTTCAATTACTAGATAAAGTCAAATTGCTGTGGAGAGATAACTGTTCAGAAATTTAACTATGGGCATCTCTGTCCATACAGTGTACCAGCAGACAGATATTTCAAGAAGAATATTGAAATTTAGAGAAGTACAAATGATTTAGACTGGGGATGTCGTAGGATTTCAACTTCAGTCAAAGGTAATAGGACCTGCTTAAAAACTGTTGTCTCCACACACCCTGCAGCCCGCAGATGGACCTGCGCAATCGGGGGCGGTCGCTGCCCCGCCACGGGAAGGAATGCGCACGCGCTAATGAGGCTGAATATTCGGAGGCTCTGTGTGCACAGGTTCCGAGAGGACCTCCACTTGTTTGAAAGAAAAGAGCAACACACTTTACAAAAGAGAACACATGATTCCACGTGATGCTGATTCTTGGGAACACCTACTTTCTTAGTAAATGTGAAGCAGAGAGGAGTGCATCAGCTATGATTTATTTCTGGCCGGCCGTGTATGTCAGAGTGGAAGGGCTTTTCTGCGCTGGCATGTGGGGCTGAAGTGAGACGAACGGAACCGCAAGAGTATGCCGTTGTTGGCCTCTGCACACCGAGAGGCTGGAGACAAAGGCTCTAGAATGCTGCAGAAGCACTTTTGTGGACATGCTGCTGCGAACCACCAAATGCTGTCTTCCCTTTCTCTCCCGCTTGCTCTCATTTTTCTAGAGCTGAAACAAAAGCTAACTTTAAAAGCATTAAAAAAATAATAATGGGTGATGTGCCAAGTCACAGTTCGAAACAATCCGAGCATTCTTACAACAGTTACAAAATTGAGAACCCCCTCATCACCATACACCCTCAATTAAAACAATGTCCCTGATAGCAGCCAGTGTAATCTGCATTTTATTTCGCTCATGAGCAACATAACAAGTTACTCAGGCCTGCGGCGCTCATGAGTGATATGGCGCGTGTAATATCCTTTCCTTTGAGTTTCCTATTATTAAGCTTGAAATAAGGAGTTCAGAATTAACTGTGACAATGATTTTATCTAGTGTTGGCATCACCATTAGCTTTTGCAGTTTACTGCTAATCAAACTTTAAATTTGCTCTTACTTCTAATAACCTTCTTGCCACCTTAGCTGTAGAAATTAGACAAAGAACCCTGCTGACGTGTGGCTAGTGACATTTTCTGGAAGTGTGGAAAACTCTGATGACAACAGTGACTGTTATTTACCAAAGTATAATAAACCCAGGTCCCGCTGGCCTTCCGTCGCCTAATTTAAAGCACCTGTTCCTAGGGCTTGACAACGCCTGTAAAAGAACAAAGCATAAAGTTTTTGTTTCTGTTATTATTGTTCCAGGCATCAGAGTTTCCTTTCATAACAATCCAGTGGATTCTAAAGTAGAACAAAATAAGTTGTGACTAGGCCGACATGCATAAAATGAAATATTAAAACAAGTCGTTGTCGGCTTCAGAACCCCAAATGTGTTCACCTGAAGAATTAAACACCGAGGCAGTAATAAACACATCTGTGGATTTGATCACTTTCTACCAAACCTCTAATCTCATTCAGCCCTTCCTCTTTGATATTGCATATTATCCTTTCCCATCAATTAGGTTAGGAGTGCTCATTGTTCTCATGTGTTTGGAAGAATTATTAGTAATATATATTTGGATGTTATGACTTTAGTCATAACTCAGATCTAATTGGAAACCCTTTTCCAACAAAATTCTCTTAAGTAAACACGATATAAATGAAGACAATGGATGATACAGAGAAAAATAGTTACTATGAGTCTTATAAGTTATTTTTAAGGTAGCTGCTTTAAATCACAGAGAAAAGGATTAGTGACCAGACTTTCATTTGGGAATGTGTGTTACATCTAGTCAGGGTCACCCTGGCATGTAAATTTCTTCCCTCATCTCAGGCATGTTATGATGTTGCAAAGTTTACTGTTTACTCTCATTGCACAGTATAGTTATTTAATGAGAAAGTCTCCATTCCAGAAAATTGGGGAAGCTTGTTGGTCAGTTAAAAACATGTCTTTTGCAATGATTCTTTTTTATTATATCTTCTTAGTCAACTCCTTTCTCATTTTAAATAATCGAATTTTATTAAGAAATGAGAGGCAAAGCAGGAAGAAAGTTTTTCCTTAAGACACTCCACTATGGGGAAGATGGGATGGCTTAGCGGATTAAGTGCTCGCTTTGCAGCCCCAGGGACTGAGGATCAAATCCCAGCCCTGGTCTGTGCAGACCCATATGCTGAACTGGGGTGTGGTTCAGCCCCTGCCTCGAGGGGGCATGCTTCCCATGTGGGAGGCTCACAGCCCAGTTCCTGCCTGGTGCGGCCCCCACCCACCTGTGTGGAATGAAACCATTTTGAAAACTAATGACATACACTATGGAGACTGCTCTGGGCCCTCGCCCTTCTCTCTGTCTGTCAAAAACAATAAAATAAATCTTAATAAATAAAAAAGAAGACACTCCATTGAGGATGTTCTTTTAGCCAAATGAGAAGTCCACACTCCTCGCAATGCTCAGCAAGTGCAGATGTGAGTGACAATAGAGCAGCTAACAAGCACTTGAGATTTTCAAAACGGGGACAAATTGTTTCTAAATGGAGGAACCAGCTCAGACCATTCTCAGGCTTTGATAATGGCTGCAGCAGATGGGAACTTCTTCCTCAAGTAACTTCAGGGTAAATCTCCTCCCACTTGAGTACTGTAATCACATCCTGAGGGAATGTTCTCAATGCACCCATTTTTGCCTTCCTTTTGATCTTTACTCTCTCTTAGTCCAATATTCTCACTCAAGATACAAAGGTCCTGCTACTGCTTTTTCTGTGCCGGACTTCTTGAACTAGATAAGGGGCTATACAGGTGCCGACACTAGATTTAAGTCTTGAAACAGGTGATGTGGCAGATGACTAAGAGGAGAGCAAGTTCTAAAAGAAGCACTCAGAACTGGGTGGGATAGCAAATGGTATTCTCTTGTTAGGACTTTTCTGATGACCCAGAAACTTTCCGTATGGCTTTCATTAAAGTTCACAACTCTCTCTCAACTCTAGAAAATGCTCTCTTGGCATTCTGAGCCAGGAAGGAATAATATCGTTCTTTTAATGAGCCAGGACTTCATTCTCTGTGAATGTGAACTATTCTTTTCACATCTGGGATTCATCTGTTCAACCACGAAATGTCGGTTAAGAAAGAATTTAGTAGAGAAAGTGATATTCAAGGCCAGCTTATTCTGAGTTGGCTGGGAATGTGGTTATAAGAGGTAGAAAATGATTGGGAATCAGGTGAAAACTTCTGATGGCTACATTGTGAAAAGGGAAGTGTGTATTAATAGCCCCGGATCCTCCTTGCTCACCCTTAACTTATACTTGTTTCCCTCTCATTTCAGAACTCTATTCCAAATCCTGCCTTTAGTCCAAGCACACTGCCCCTGCAAATTTCATTTTGTTCTTCTAAATTACAGACACAAGGCTTGGGGAAAAAGGAAGGAAGAGAATATTCTACATCTACCCAGAATGATTTGCTTCTGACATGTCCCAATTTAAGTATGATTGCAAATTCCCAAAGTATCCTTGTTTGAAAATTGTGTTTAGACAGCAGTCAGAGCTATTAAAAATTCAATTGTCACTAGATGTGACATTTTTCATATGAAGTAATGCATTTTGGGGTAACTCCTTTCAATAGACATCTGAAAAAATACATTTGACTCATAAATTGTTTTTGCAAAACTGCTGGTTGTGCTAATTTCTCTATATTGCCTTAGATTTTATTAACTTTTGACTGCTATGAGTATGTTTGTTAACTTCTTCTTTCTTCTTATTCAATAGGTAAAAAACTTTTCTAAATTAATTATTTGTCCTGTAAAACTGTACTGAAATTGTACATACTTGTCCCCAAATTGCTTTCTACTCTAAGTAGCTACTATCCACTTGGGCTATTCATTTCAATTACTGAACCACAAAAATAGGTACCGGTATCTTTTGTTATATACAAACAGCTTTCAATCTACTAATTAGGGCTAATTAGAGGGCAATTGAACTTATTCTTCCTGTGTCTTTCTCTCTTTAAATTGTAGGCTGATGGCATTTTGCAGACTAATAGAAGGAGCAGTCTTCCTGAGACTTGTACTCTTCATTATGCTACTGTTACTCCCCATTTTCTTATCAGTGTTGCTATACAGAAACACTAGGAGTGGAACTGTGCTTATCACACGTGCTGAGGGAGACTAATTTAAGGAGGTTAGATAGAGCGTGGCTGGTTCTAAAGAAAAGCTTTAGTGTAGAAGAAGGTGTGTCTAGGTAACCCTTAAATTCACATATTCTTTGTGCTATTTGGAGATATTTTTCTCCCTAGAAATGAAGGTGTTAGACTTTTCTGTTACATACTCTGGTCCTGTATTATTCACTGACATAATTCCCCTGCTTCCTTTCATCAAATCTGTGGAATGGACAGTTTTCTTTGCTCCATTTCTTTGAAAAACAGAGACTTGAAAAATTACCTGGAGGAGATACATGTCAAGATAAGAAAATCAAGGGGAAATTTCTGCTTCCCCTTTCCTACTGCTTCCTTTCTCATCTAACAGGAAACACTTGCAATTTGATTTTTCCTCATTTATTTATGGAATGAGAGTACCCAAAGTTTTGATGAGACCCAGAGTCAAGATTTAGATAGAGTGAACTCAAGATCCATTCATTCATTCATTCATTCATTCACTAAACGCTCACTGAAATTCTATAATGTGACACACATTACAAGGTATATTATAGACATAAAATGGTAATCAAGATGTTGTCTATCTCATCCAAGGAATTTTGATCCAGTGGAGAAAATAGACAAGGTTACTGAAAATCACAAAGTGATGGGATAAGCACGGTGGTAACTATGGAGACCTTCAGGGGACAAAGGTGGGGCTCAGCTTGCAGAAGTTCAGGAAGAGATTCTGGAGCAAGTGAAAATTAATCTGAGTCTTGAAATAAGGGACAATTAATTAAATCAAATGACAGGAGAAGATATGGTAACAATCCTCAGGAAGCAAATGAGTAATGATAAATGGTCATAAAGAGAATTCAGGGAATTATAAATATACAAATTATGGATAAAAACACAGGATTTGGGGAGTGATAAGAGAAGTAGTTGGTGGTATAAAAGGAAGGAGAAGTTTGAGATCATAACTAGAAAGGAATGAATTCAGGATTTGAATGTAGATTTTTTGATTTAGAATCTTACCCCTTTTTAGCACAATCCCTCCCAGTTCAGCACATGTATGTTTGTGTGTGTATAGTCATATGTTGGAATGAGTCCTTCACATTTTTACCACTCTAGAGATAGTATTTTCATTAAAGCTAACCCTTGGATACACATTATTATACCATTCTAATGGAAGTGGAAAGCCAACATTCTTTGAGAGAAGCCTTGAGCTGTATTTTTACTTACCATTATCTTTACTTAAAAACAAAAATCATGCCAGGAAATGTTAGGATAGCTCAGCAGGTTGAGTGCTTGTCTCACAATTGCAAGATACAGGGTTCAAGTCCTGGCCTGGGCCCATGCAAACCCAAATGCTGAACTATAGTGCAACTCGTAACCACTGGGATGGCATTGAAGCCAAGGTTCCTACCTCCAATACTGGAGGCCCCAAGTTTGTTCCTGCCCCACGCAACCCCGCATCAACCTGTGTGGAATGAAACAATATCACAACTAGTATTGTACACTATAGAGATTGCTCTGCCCCCCCCCCCGCCATCTCTGTTTCTCTCTCTGTCTCTCTCTCTCACGCTCTCTCAAAATATAAAATAAATCTATAAAAAAAACATTCAAGCCACTTGAAGTTGTTTATAAAATAGTCAAGCTTTAAAAAGTTGTCTTTGGTGACATAGAGTACAAAAACAAAGCAAAACAAACTTGGGCAGCATATATTTATCATTTTATCTAAAGTGAGAATCAACCACCCTAATGAGCTCATAAACTGTAAATATTTCTCCAGTGACTGGCAATTTGTAGAGAGAATTCTGCAAGTAGGCTACTTTTTGGATTTGAATTTTTATAAATTTAGAGTCTTAGAGAGATGGATAATGCATAGATAGATAATTTGTCTACATAGGGAAGTAGCTATTACATCTGTATTTGTAAAATGCAACAAATATGTGTAACATTAGATCTGGATTCCATATAAATTGTTAATTTTCTGGCCCAGAATTTTCACTTTCTTGATGAAAATAGATAAACATTTGTAATTTACCTGAAGTGAGATCTTGTGTTTTTCTAATCTTCCAACCCAGATCATTTGATTGCAGAAGGCACAATGAAAACATCTAAGAATGAAAAAATAAATAAATACACAAAACAAAAATAACCTAGCCTATAACTAATAGCTAACAGATTTAAATATTTATAATAATGGGCTCCTTACAAGAATGTGATTTAGAAAAAATAGCCTAGAGTTTATATACATTTTAACCCTGTTCTGGCAAACATATGACACTGATATTTCTCCTTTTATGCACACAATTCATGATTATAAAATATAATCTATGATTAAATGTCTTTAAAGCAAAATTCTGTTTCCTGTTGTTTGTCTTATAAACTAAGGGACTATTTTCATAGTTCAAATGGAAAGTTTTTCTTTCTTTTTTCTTGTTTTAATAGAGTGAGGTAAGGAAGAGGTTAGTCATTCCCATGGCTCCTGGGTGAATTATCACAGAATTTCTAGTTGCTGAAATGTTGCATTTGCTAAGAAGTAGAAGGCAGAGGTTAATGGATTCTCATCTCTTTTGTTCTCCTTTGTTTAGTTTTGTTTAACTTCTGTTCCTCAAGGTTTTAACAGTTCCTCCCATGCTTATAGATATTATTTCATACTCAAATTCCCAAAGCCAAATATTCCTCTTAACTTGGTCAGAGTGTGTCATTTGTACAATATGTGGGTTGTATTTCCCATTTCTATTGCAGCTGAAGAACTGTAATTATTTTGATAATTCTATAAGCATAAGCATAGACCTAACACAAAATATCAGTTTATATATTCCTGTGATGGGGTATTTGCCCCTCTGGATCGTCCTCCAGGTTTTCCCCCTTGTGCCCCATCTCAGGAGGCTGATCTGACGGGACTGTGATACTCAGTGTCTTTTCCTCTGGCTTTCCATGGGGCTCAGACAGTAGAAGACCTGAGTAGAAAACCAGAGGATGTGAGGAAAGAAATGGAAGTATTTGCTCCCTTGGCTCCCTCCCACTGGTTTAAGGGTTGGAAGTTTCTGGGTTCTTCTTTCACTGCTCATAATTCCTCAGTGACTCTCACTTCAGACACAGACCTCCCCCTACTCCCTTAACATTCCCTTGTCTTGTCATTTCCACTCTGGTGGGGGTTGGGAGCTCAGGAATGCCTACCTGCTTCACCCTCCTCTATTACTTTCCCCTAATTCTGCCCACCCTTTATGTTTTCATTAAAACTTTCTTTAATCACTGCTCTTGAATGTGCCATCTGTTTCTTGCCAAAGCTTTGACTGATACAACTTCCTAAAGCCCCAAATGAAGAAAACAGTGGAGAGAAATACCAAATTTGCGCATTGAATGGCCGTGTATTATGTGCACCCACATTTTTGGCCCAGACTTTCAGGAAAAAACTTTCTTTTTAATTTTTTAATTCAAACTTTTATTTGTTGATATTAGATATTGTTTTTTGTATTATAAAGAAATTTTAGCATTTGTTTTTAATGATTATTTTGCAAAGTATATCTTTTTTGATGTCTAGAGATAGACTTTTAACTCAGCAGCATAAATAAAAACATTTATATAGATACAGAATTAGTACTACCCATGTATAATGCACATCCTAATTTTTCCTTCACAAATTTTGACAAAAAAGTGCACACTATGCATGGTAAAATACGGTAGCTGGAACTTGTTTTTCTGCATCTCAGTATAATTCATAGAGCAAACACACCTGAGTATGAAATACATGATGTCTGACGATAAGAGGTCTAGTTAGGAATCGTAAAGAATTAGTGTTATACCATGTTTAGTTTTTCTGTGCATTAATAACATGCAAGTGGTACCAGTTTGCACTAAAAAGTGAACTGGTTTTCTTCTGTCCGGAAAGACCACTTCTATTTTATTTGCCAAAGTTTTCATGCAAAGAGGTTTCAAAAGACACACTATCAGAGGCCAACATTGGGTGACTTCAAATCCACAGTTTGATCATTTTAGAGGCTCTTCACTCACTTCTTTAGAACACTCTTATAATGGTAAAACCCTGTCCTTCCATCAATGGGCCTGTGTGAAAAAGACATGCTTCACTTACTGCTAACTCCATTAATGAAGTTGGGTGGGGGGAGGGGTTGTTTTCTTTTATTTCCTGGCTCATTTCTTGCTCCACACTACCTGGTCTCCAGTGCTACTTCCTACCATAAGTTAGAAATGAATTTTTAAAAATAAGCACTTGCACTTTGAACCATAAAACAAAATCTGAAGCTGAAATCAAAGGAAAAAGGTAAATTACTTTTAGTGTTCTGCAAAGAAACTTTCACTTGGCTATTTCCTGTTGTTATGAAACTCTGAAAATCAATAGAGAAACATATCATATTCTGAAGGCAGGTCATCTGTGCACTAGGTGTTTTTAACAGTTGGCTTTGAAGGGGATACTTATGCCCCCTTGACATGAATCTACAGTGCTATGCAATAAGTGTCCCACGGAAACTACATTTTTGTTCAGGCTATCCATCTCAACAGTTATTACTTTATACTGTTCCAGGCTCCCATCTTCTATTATAGATTCACTGATCGATCAATATGACAGATGAAAGATAAAAGTCAGTTAGCTGCACATGTCTATTATGAACCTAAAAATTCAAACATTTCTCCTGACAGAAGCCAGGCACGTACCTGAGTCATTACATGTCTGGGTAGTTTTCTAGTCTTTTCTGTACAGACTCACATTTTTGGACATCTTTGTTAATTTTGAGGTCCGCATGGCCTGTGAGAGAGTTAGGAGTGAGTGGTTTCCCAGGGGAGATAGTGATTTAAAAATACAGTCTTTACTTTTTGAAGGAGAGAACAAAACACATTTGCTGCGAACTGAGACAGTAAAAAGGAGTGCTGACATGCTCAGTTCCTACTCCACAGGCAAGTGAATTGTAAAACCAAGTGATGGTTCAGATTTAAGGGAAGAATTTTTACTGTCCTCCAGTTGGTGATGGGAAGGAGGAAATGGCTTTGGATTTGTTGGAAACCTCAGGTTCCCTCTGGGGTTGATCACTTCAGCTATTAATAACCAACCATTTTGAAAAAGAAGTAGAAAGTTGCCAAGCATTTAAGCCACTGTCCATGAGATAGTCTGTAGCACCTACTAGCACTACTAAGGAGAGAATACTGGAAGAACACCTCAAAGAATGAAGAAACAGGGAAGCCAGGATGGCCCAGCAGGTTAAGCGCTCACTTTATAGTCCAGGGACCATGGATCAAATCTCGGCTCTGGCCTGTGCAGACCCATATGCTGAACTGGAGTGTGCTTCCATATGGAAGATGCCCCGTTCAGTTCTCAACCCCCAGTTCCGGTCCTGGCTCGAGGGGGCGTGCCTCCCATGCGGGAGGTCCCCAGCCCAGGTCCCGCCTTGTGCCAACCCTGCCCACCTGTGTGGAATAAAACCATGTCAAAAACTGATGATGTACAACTATGGAGACTGCTGTGGGCCCTTTCTTCTCTCTGTCTCTGTCAAAAAACAATAAAATAAATCTTTTAAAAAAGAATGAAGAAATGGGTAACAAAATATTCTGAGATTCGGATGGTTGCATATTTTAAGATTTCAGCTCTCAAATGTGAGTTCTCCTGGTTAGGTTATTGACTAGAGATATGACACTTGAAAAGTCCACCAAAACACATTAGAAATTCAACTATCATTTAGGGGGTTTGAAGCCATTAATGTATTGTCTCATACACAGATTAAATCAACATTTTTTTTGAATTCTTACTGTGTATAAGACGTTGCATGAGGTGTCAAGTTGGAATGAGGCTGGCTTTCTGCCGTCAAGTAGCTTATGATTCAGTGGCAGAGACAGACAAGTGCAATAGCAATTATGTGAAAAATGCAGACACAACCATACACTATTTTTATAAAGACTTATCTAAAATCAAGAATCTGTACACATTTATGTATCCAATAAACACATTATAGCTGATGACTAAAAGAGGAAGAAGTGGCAGGAAGACATGGAGAGAAGGGAATAAAATAAATGAATGAATGAATTACAGGCACTTCTTAAGTTCTGTTTCTACCACTAGGTTCTTAAGGGAACTGATCCGTAGCAAGGAGCTTAAAGGTGGATGTCTTGTGGTGTGCTGGGGGTGCCATAGGGGATGTATTTTTCAGTAATCACGTGACACCACAATTATAAACAAAATATGTAGTCTTGCATAATTGCAAATGCTTCGTGTAGTGAATACTAACGAACTGTGGGAATGAGACAAAGACTGACAAAGCCAATTCCTGAGACTTACTCACACAAACTGAAAAAGGGGTCTCCCGGTACTGGAGAGCTGGTCCTCCGAGGGGTTGAGTGAGGCGTGGATGTACAGTGAAAAAAGAAAGGCATTGTGTAGACGGGTGAGACTTTGGGATAAATCGAGTTTAGAAAAGCATTGGAAATGATAATGTTATGTGGTGTGTGCACACATTGTTTCTGGAGACATGAAAGGGGACTTCTAGCTCATACGTGTTCAGGCGAGCCTTCCTGGCAGAAGCAGCTCTAGGAATTTCCGGAGAACTAGCAGGGGCTTCTCAGGTAAAGAGAGGTCCATGAAGATATACCTGCATCTCTACAAACATTACTATCTTTATTTTTTTATTGTGGTAAAATACACATGAGATCTACCCTCTTTACACATTTAAAAGTGTACAGTTCAATATTAACTATAAACTCAATGTGCATAGTGGCTCTCTAAGAATTTTTCATCTTTCATAACTGAAACTTTATACCCATTAACAGCAACTCCTCATGCCCCTTCCATGTATTTATGATCAACTTTAATCTCCCCCCTACCACCCACAAAGACAAGAGAGAGCACTTCTTCACAGGCAGGAGGGAGGACAGCAAAAGGGGTACCATATCGAAGAGGAGGACTGGCAAGGGTTCACATGAATGCTCGGCTGTAAAAGTCTGACAGATTGCCCTAAAATTTTTTGGTTTTCTCAGGAGCAAAAGGAAGTCAATGACATTGTGTGTGCATGTGGTGTGTGTGTTAGGATGTCAAATGATCAGGACATCTATGTTATGATCATCACTGCTAGGTCAGTTAGGAGGGTGGACAAGAAGAGTGGGAAGCCAGAAACAAATGAACCATTTTGGAAAAAGTAGTAGTTGGTACAAAAATCATTCATGCCTGAATAAAGGCTGTGGCCTCAGTAGAGGTAGAGAAGGAGTCAGTATGAAGGACTCCCAGGAAAGAAGAAATGCCCAAGGGGTCAAAGCAGGTAGGTTGTTAAGGGAGGAGTGTCTATACAATGAAAAAAGAAAGGTATTGTGTAGACTGGTAATACTTTGAGAGTGCTATCCACTGTTCATTTACTCAGTTTCACAAGACAAAGGGAGTTAAATTTCCAACCTGACGCTTGAAGAGAGGCAGTGATCAGTCAGTCAGGAGCAGCTCCACGCATGCCAGCTTGGCCGTGGTTGACTTACTGACACCAGCCTCCACGGACAAACCCTAAAAAATGACAAGCAGTGTCCTTTCGTTTCCACATATCAGTTTTAAGATCAAGGGAAGCATGAGTGAGTATCATAGAAAACAAGATGAGGAAAGGCAAAGCAAGAGCTCTGTGAAAATCAGTGTCTAGTACTGAAAGCCAGAAATTCTCCATTATTTCATTTTTGAAAATGTGTCAAATGTAGTCCCTAAGTATGTGGTTCTAAAACTCCAATATGAAGAGTTTGTTTGTTTATCTAGTTATTTATTTTGGATACAGAAATCTTCCAATTAATACCAATATTTCTACCAAGTAAATAAAAGGGATGGAGGTCTAGAACTTTGAGAGGAATAGAAAAAGGGTCTAAAATAAAAATTAAATTACACTTTGGTCAGAGATGGGATAGGTGTTTAGATAAAAACAGTTTTATTAAACTATAATTCCCATACCACAAAAATCACTTATTTAAGGTTTATAACCAAATGGGTTTTAGTATATTTACAGAATTGTTCCAACAGTATTATGATATAATTGTACATTTTTATCACCCCAAAAGAAACTTCTGTTCCTTTTAAGCAGATATTCCTCATGCACCCCCAACATTTCACCCACCACACCTACCCCAGGTCTAGACAACCTATTATGGGCATTTTATATAAATTGAACTGTATAGTATGTGGTCTTTAGTGGCTTCTTTCACTTTGCATAATATTTTCCACACTCGTGTATGGTCACATATATCAGTACTTAATTACTTTTGATTTCTGAATAGTATTTCATTGTATAGATATGCCAAACTTTGCTTTTCACTCATTTGTTGATTTCCATTTGAGTTGTTTCCACTTTTTGACAGTTTGTGTACTGCTTTTATGAACATTTGTATACAATGTATTTTTTAATGGAGCTAGGTTTTCCTTTTTTTTGTGGGGGGGGGAGGATATATAACTAAGAGTGGGATTGCTATAACTAAAATTCCAATGAACTACTAAACTGCTTTCCAAAGTGGCTGAACCATTGTATACTCCTGCCAGTGATCTTATATAAGGGATCTAATTTCTCTATGTCTTAACCAACATTGTTATTGTCTGTCTTTGGTTATAGTCATCCTACTGAGTGAAGTGGCTTCCCTTTGTAATTTTAATTTGTAGTTTTCTATATGCGTTTACTGTAAATCTGGTGACTCAATAATCTCATTTTTTTATGACTTACATAGTGTATTTCTCTTACATGCTTTTAATCTTGTAGAACTTTGTGAAAACTTGTCAGTTATATGTTAATGCAATAACATTGCTTAGCAAGTAGTGCAAAACACAAGGGCTTGAAGCACTAAGCATCAATTAGTCTGTGAATCCGCAGCATAGGCTGGGCTCAGGGAAATGGTTCTGCTCGGAGCTCACTCAGGTGTCTGGGGTTCGCTGATCTAGGCTGAACTCCACAGGGCAACTCAGTTGTCTTCCACAAGCTTCCTGCCTTCCAACAAGCAAGACCAGACATGAGCTTCCAGGACAGTGGTTGAAAAGTGTAAGTAGACGTGGTAAAGAGCTTTTCTTGCCTTTGCTTCAGGTACATCTAAGTATATCTCATTGGCCAAAGCAAATCACATGGCTAAACTCAGAACCAAGTAACAAGGAAGTATGCTTGCTTATTAGTGAAAAAGACCACAAACTCTCATAGCAAAGGGCATGGCTATCATAAAGCTGAAGCGCCTGAGCCACTCATGGTCTCAGTCCACCACATACGTGATGCTGTCATTCAGGAGAGAGATGGATTAAGATGGCAGGTGAGCAGCCATTGCTCAACTGATGTGCGCCAGGGCCGCATTTGCTCCGGGTTTACCATGTAAAAATCACATCCATGATCTACTCGTTAGGGTTAAATATTCTCCTAATAATAGTAGTTCTCTGTTTGTTTTTTTAATAGGAAAGATATGTATGTGGCAAATGAACTTTCCATTGTTTGAAATCATCTCTAGTGCCATAATGAGAACTCAGGACAAACAAAAATCAAACAGTAGCAGGTCCTCTGAAATATCCTGAGAAGTGTTTACAACGGGGATAGATGACATTATTTAAGTATTTATAAATGTCATACCATCTGTTTTAAGAAAAGCTAATAGAACGTCTGAGAGACATTTCAGCCACCACACCACCCTCAAATTGCTTCTGTAATTTATTTCTATAGAATCGGCAAATGTGGAAGCGGGCATGTTATGGGTCAATACTAGTGAAGGGGCTCTCTGCACAGATATAGGATTCACAGTCCATTAAGCTTCAGGTCTGCCCTGATGTGGATTCCTCTGATGTATTACGATTATATCCTATTTTTGTTGACTCAGTTACTCTGTCAGCAAAACTAAACATGTTGGCTTGTGGCCCAGCCTGAAGCTGTCTATGGAGGATATGTTTTTGCCTTTACCACCATGACAGTAATGAGCAACTGGCATTAGTTTGATTTGCATAATTGTGTGCTTCCAACTTAGACTCTGTGTCAGTAGGAGACAACTTATTGTGATGATACCCACAGCATATTATCTGTTTTGTGTGATCAGCATTTATTTATGTAAATTCTGTTATTACAAGGGGTCATTTCCAACTTCTACCATGAAATCACATTCTGTACCAATAAGCAGGGAGAATATACAACAGGAGAAGAGCTGGGCATATTTTGTCATTCACAGTTGTTGGTCAAGGAGTGGGAAAGTGTGCTTTTAGTGGTGTTTGCTTGCTTTTTTTTTTTTAGCCAGTTTGCTTTGAGGATGTCAGATACAATGACAATCTGAAAGTCTGTCTACAACCATTCAAAACTAATGTCACCAAGAAGACACATTCTCTGTCTGCTTGATGGCACTAGTTTTGAATGATCATAGACTGACTTTCAGATTTTCATTATGTGCATGTGTGTGTATATATATTATATACAGGGTCCTACAGAAATAAGGTCCCCTTTTTACGAGCTGGTAAACTTTAAAAAAGACATTACTTCTGCCAGACCCTGTATATGTATGTTTATGTATATATATATACACAACGGGTGTCAAAAAATGTACACACATTTTAAGAAAGAAAAAATCTGTAATTAAAATTGTAATACTCAATATATACCAATAACAGAAGATGAATACAAGTCACATTTGACATCTGAAATTACAACAGATGCTCAAAGTCATTACTATCAGTGTCCAGACACTTCTGATTACTGCAAACTAATGCTTGAGCAATGTTGACCAAAGTGTCCACTTGCATCACTGCACATGCCATTTCAATTTACCATGTGTCTCAAACATATAATGAATGCATGCAGTTGCTAGGCATACAGGAGGTTCTGTTGTATACTCATGCCTCCATTGTTGTTGTATTTCCACAATGTTCTCGAATTTCAAATATCACTTCAAAACGATCTTGCACTACCCAAATGACAACCATGCTTCTGCCATTTTCTTTTACTGTCCTGCCTGTCGCATGGTGATGCCAGCATTCATTTGATTAACACCATCTTTTGAGCAAATATCCTACTGCACATTGCTACCATTATTCAATTCAACTTCAAAAAGTAACACAGAGATAACACCTCTTAAAATGTGTGTACATTTTTTGGCACCCTCTGGACACACACACACATACAGTGTCTGACTCATCTAAGATTTTCTTTAAGAATAATTTATGTTCTAAAAAATATTTTGTGTTTCTTGAGACGAATGTTTTCTTTGATAAGAACCAGAACTCTGTAATTTATTCATGAAAGAGATAAAAAGAATAACTAAGATACCACTTGTAAAAGTACCTGACAGAATGAGTAAGAACGATATGAAACACGAGCTTTTATAAACCAAACTTTACAACTCTGTTCGCAAAAATTAAAAAAAATAGCCAATGTCAAGTGTGCATTTTTTCATTAGAGATAGATGTGTCTCTTTAGCATTGGTGGAACTGGATCTGTAATTTATACAGTTCTTTGATAGTTATCTCTAGTTAAGCACAAAGAGATGTCAGCGTTTAACTCTACTTCAAGGAATGACAATGTAGAGAAAAGGGAAAAAGGGAAAGAGAACCTAACACTCAACCATTTTAAATCTAGTTGACACCTGTCAAACCCTGACTAAAAGGAGGATAATTAGAATATTCCCTTATTGTGAGCTGGTAGTTCCCAGCCTGGTCTGTATTATGCTTCAGGCTGGAAAAAGAAAAGAAAGAAGGGGGGAACAATAAAAATAAAAAATTCAACCTAAAATTGCATCTCCCACTTCAGCAACCTCATGTTTAACAGTTGTCTTTGCAGAGGCTCAGAATGAGAGCACAACTGATCATTCAGCTAAAAATGAACTTAGAAATAATCTTTTAAGGAGTACAACATAAAAACCACATTGGAAAAAGTTTAAAAGAATAGATAGGATTTCTCTAGATGCTTTTCCGAGCCTCAATTCAAAATTCAGTAATAGGAAGATAGTCCACTAACACTAAGCTTCTAAATATTACAATCTTTTGAGAATATTTTTTAGGTGTGTGTGTGTGTGTGTTCACTTAATTTTTGACACTTTTGCAGGTAGGAGGGCATTGATTCACAGGTATGCGATACCTAATACTCATATCTTGGAACATTCTGTGCCTTTGTTATGTGCGTTTGGATTTTTCAACTCATAACTTAAATGTTACTTCTGACATTTCCCCCATGGTCTCCCTTTCAATTGCCCTTCTCAATCATAGTATTCATTGTTTTACATTTTATGGGTGAAATGTCTTCATATAAAACATGTAGAACCTACTGCCCTTTTGATTTCTGTTTTGGCCACCTGTAGCAAATGAAAGTCAGTAAGAAATACAGTGATCAAATATGGATTACACCAAGAATGCATAGTGCAAAGTATATGATCAGGAGTTGTTAGGCAGAATTTAATTATCAGCCATTTGTACTATGTATGTAACATTTGTCAGCCTTTTAACATTTAGGCTCTTCAGTTTCCTTATTTGTAAAATGCAATGGAGAACCAAACATAGGGTATTTTTACTGTGATCTTTGAAACAGCACCATGGTGTATGTTATCTGCTTGCATTTAGAATAGAACTAGAAATGGAAATGTTAGATCTCTTGATGTTATTTCTTGTGTGGACAAGTTCTCAAAGGGAGAGAAAAAGGTGCTCGAAGAAACACAAAGCCAGGCAAACAGAGCACACCTTCTCTTAGGAATAACCCCTCAAAAAAAGTTCAAATAAGCGACTGAGGAGAAAGGCAAAGCTATTCGTGGAAGAACAGCTGGGAGAAGCAAAGGTCTGGCCACTGCTTCATCTACAGTGGGGGAGTTATATCATACAGGTGTCAAAGGGAGAAAGCGGCCTTTCTGAAAAGCCCACCTTGTACTCAGAGAAGTGCAAGTTAAAAGGCAACATGAAATGTTACCTAAAAGCCAGAGAGGCAGAACAGTAACACTGGGAAAAATAATACCAACCTCAAAATGGGGCAAGACAACTGAAGAACGAAGTTTAAGGAGCCAGGGAAAACCCATGTGAGATGATTGAGCAAGAAGAACTGAAGGAAATGACAGTAGCAGTCAGAAAAATGCTAATATTCTTGGCCACAGGGACTGACAGAGGCTTCTGGAAACAATAAAAAGCAGAATTTATTTTTCTCTTCAAGTTTTCTTTCAAAATAATTCTCCAGTAGAACAAAAATCACAATAACAATATTCTTAACATTTCACATTTTGTGTTTTAAAAACAGATCCAAGAAACAAACACAAAATTCTGGCTTTGTTAATGAAATAGAATCATGATTTACAAAACAATTTCTTGTAGCTTTTCTAATTTCATGAGTTCTTACTCCATTTAAGAGAAGCTGGGCGTGTAAGAAGAAAGCTTAATGGATACTCTTTTTTCTATATTCCCTATAGCCACACTTGGCTCAACCTTTTTTGGACATATGGAAGCATAATGGAAGGAATGAACAAAACTCAGTGATGACTTCCTTGGCTAATGACAAAGGGAAAAAAAAAACATTTGGATCATTTATAACATGTAATGTACTCAAATCAAAGATAAGGTAGTAAGAGGAGAGTGGGTTACAAACTACCCAACTGACTCAGCAGGTATCACCAAAATATTTACAGGTTGCTTGGTAACCCAATTAAAAGTCTCTATTTAAATCCCAGGTCATTACTGACTGAAAATCACTATTATTTGATGGCTCATCTCAGTCCAGTTCTTAGGGGAGATTTCTCTACATCAAAAACCACCAACATATTTGGCACTAATTGGCTCCCTTGGTGGCAATCTTAGCCTGTAGGCCAGGAACTGAATGGACCTGGGAGGCTAAGTTCTGCCCTCAGCCTGCGAGCTGGTGCTTCTCAGCACAGGCTGAAGGACATCCGGGGCTTAACATGAGACTTTTCCACAGATATTACCTGTCTGTGAATGAATTGAGATGTTCTATATTTAAGGATATCATATTGGTGGCAAGTTCTTCTTCTTCTTTTTTTTTAATTTAATTCTACTTGGAACTTTCTTATTAAAATATATTTCTTGTTTTTCTCTCTCCCCTTATTCAGGTTTTTCCCCAAATCTACAAAAATTTACAGGAAAAATATGAAATTTTATCATCTCAAAATAAGAAGTCTGCATTACAGACATTGATGCTACCCAAAAGGCGGGCTTAAATTAAAAGAAAAATTGTGGGAAGCTGGGATGGCTCAGCGGGTTGAGAGCTAGCATTGCAATCCTGGGGTCTGAGGATCATGTCCCGGCCCCGGCCTGTGGGGACCCATAGGTTGAACTGGGGTGAGCTTCCCACGTGGGAGGCCCTCAGTTTGGCTCCTGCCTAGGGTGTGCCTCCCGTGCGCCTTGTTCTAGCTATGCACGGCCCCCGCCCACCTGTGTGGAATGAAACTATGCCCAAAACTGAGGATGTACAACTATGGAGACTGCTCTGGGCCCTCCTCCTTCTGTCTGTCTGTCTGTCTGTCTGTCTGTCTCTCTTTGTGTCTCCATCAGAAACAATAAAATAAATTTTTTTAAAAAAAAGCAAAATTGTTTCTTCACTAAAATTAATGGGTTGGTAGCCTTGCTACTTCGCTAGACATGATAAAAACTTTTGTTGAGATAGACATATTTTCATGGCATTTATATAAATGTATATGAAACTTAACTTTATATGAGTACTTTTCTGTTGAAAATTGGTCTGAAATTGAATTTTACAAACAATGAGTTTTTGATAGATTGTGGTATTGAAAGGAGTAGACAAATTCAAAATCAGAGAACAGACATTAAGTCTGAAGGATTTATGACTAGAAAATTCCAGTTTCACTACTAGAAATATGGTAATTACGTATGTCTATTTTGGACATTTGACTATGAAAAAAACATGATACAGCATCTGACCCACACACACACAAGATAGTTATGAAAAGTAAAATCTGATACAAAGAAGTAGACTAAGAGTGGGGATGGCTGCAGTCACATCACTGCTGTCTCCTTGATCCTAAATCTTTGTCCTTGAAAAGCCAGAAATAAGGATATGCAAAAGCTCTCTTTTCAGCTCAAGAATTGTGAGATTTCTTCAGAAGATTTCTTCACAATTTTCTTTCTACTGATGTCTATTTTTGGAGTACTGGGATATAAAAATTCAGTTATATTTTCTTTTTAAGATGTTTAACAAAAATTACAAAATGACAATATCTCCTGAATTTGTTGGACTGCTGTATTTTCTAAAATAAATTTCAGGGGATTCATAATAAGAAATATTTAAACAGATATATGAACAGTTTTAGTTTCATTTGGTCACAGTACTGCCTAGGAGGAAAATGAATGTGTTGAGTAGGAGTGAAAGAAACAGCGGGGAAAAAGGTACCATTTTTGTAACAGTGACGTCCCTGAACACAGAAGTCAAGGCCACAAAGACACAGTGCCTGTGTTCCGTGAAGCGCACTAGCTACCAACCCCTTACCGTCAGAAACGCTGAGGTCTTTTGTTTCTTGCCTGAATTATTGACTGAGGGTAGTAGATCATAGTCGTTTTTAAATTTTCTAGCTTTGTTGTTAATTTATTTTGCTCACGTGACCTTTCATTCAACTACTTGCAGCTCAGCCTTTGAGGAGGCAGGGTTCCAAACACTGTTCTCCAGCTCACCTTTATGAGAATATGTATAACCCAGGTAAAACCCCTCAGACGGTCAAACAGACATCTCTCATTTCCTGTGGCTGCTGTGTGTACATTCAGTTCACACTGATAAAATGATCTAGTTCTGAAAGTACTCAAATGTGTCATGAAATTGTGGGAGAGGCTGAAGTGGTTATTTCAAACTAGTGCATGAAATCCCTAATTAAACAGTTTACCAAGTAAGGTTTGGGAAACACTAGTCCCAAGAGTGTCTCAATGAAATAAAGTTTCCTATTCAATTTATTGAGGGAATGTGGCATGCCATACCCTTCCATTAGAGAGTCACAGACCATAATATATGACATGTTGCACCATTCTAAATGGAACAGAAAACGGTGGTGCTGTCCTGTTTCAAATGGGACACCTTGAATCTAGGCCAGTGAGTATAGGCTGACCATATGAGCACATACCACGTAAAACAGGACTGTACCATTGTTTTCTGTCTAGTTTAAAATGGTACAACTGCTAAGCATAGAGACTATAATCAAGTCTGAGTAATTCCAAAGTAAGAGGTAAGCATTGTTTATTTGTTCAATCTAGAGTTCCCTGCACAAATTTTACCATAAATCTATCTTTCTTTTTAATTTTTATTTACTTGTATTCTAAATAATAAAGTCTCTAATAAAGCAGCTGGCATTCTCTATATAAACAGCCAAAGAATTAGTGTGTGATCAAGATTAGTTGCTCTGCTGTTGCTAAAAAGACTTGTAACGCATGTCCAGTGTACTGGGCAGAAATCTAAGTTGGCCCCAGGATTTTCTGACCCCTCATGTCCATTTCTTGAAGAGTTGCTGTGACTATGAATATGATGAATTTTACTTATTTAATTAGATTACCTTAGGACATGGTTGACCTTGAGATAGGGTGGCCTGACATAATCACACAAACCCTTGGAAAGAGAGTCTTGTGCCTGTTCCCAGGCCATTAAGTCAGAAATTCAGAGCAGAAGAATTCCAACAGCCATTGCTGGCTTGAAGATGGAAGGGTCCACGTGACATGGGATATAGATGACTTTTAGCAGCTGAGAGCAGCCACTGGCTAACCACCAGCAAGGAAATAGAAACTTCAGTCCTAAAACCACAAGGAAATACATTTGGTCAAAACCTGAATTATCTTGGCAGTAAATTCTTTCTCAGTACCTTTTTCATTGAGATAGGCCCTTTTGATTCTAGATCCTAAGCAAGAGGCACATGACATAACTGAATAAATATCTGTAATAACTATTTACCTTTTTCTACTAAGACTGGAAGTTTAATCTGATGATTGCCTAAACCCTACTCATATTATGCTGATTGATCAAGTACTGATTATGACTTTTTCTCTCATTTATTTTCTTCTTATGAATTACCAGGCATCTTCTCCACTATTATCTTTCTGGCTCACATGCTTTGTTTTATATAATACCGGTAACTAGATTTAAATATTTCTTTCATCCTTTCCTTCTACATTTTATTTTCAGTTTATACAGCTTATACCACTTAGTTTTTGACCAACTATCTAAGTTCATCATTGCAATATCTTGAGCCAAGATCTAAGACACATCTATCTGTTCTCTGGGTACCCTTTGATATAGGAGCTCTTCACTTCCCATAACCTCATTTCTCTTCCAAAACCTTAGTCTTAAAATAAATGAAAAGGTGTTGCTGTGTGGGGCTCCATACTTTTTTTGCATTGCATTCCTGAATATATGTGTGAACCCTCTTCTGTTAGTTTCTCTTGCCCTGTGAGAATAAGCAATTGTAGATAATAGAGAGTTTCATATGCTCCAAAAGTTTACAATGTTGCTCATACATCTTCAAGAAGTAGCAAACCCTGGAATGCACAAGTAATTAGAGACGAGTGCTAGAGCCTCTCTTTTGGACCTATGTACCCACATGTCACTATGAGTTTAGTTTGGAATTAAGGCTTAAAAGTCAGTAAAGGAGACTAAAGTTTGGATCCCAGGTAAATGAGGTAACTATTGGCTGGCCAACAGTAATCTTAGTCAACAATGAAATTGTTGTTCCCTGTTGTACTTTTAGTGGAAATTGAGAAGTTATACTTTGAAAATGATTCCAACTATCTGATTTGAAAATGTCTAGAGACATTTGTTACTAAATATCAAAGATTGATAACTGGTATAGGTTGAATGTGTGTTTCCTGCCCAAATTTATACATTGAATCCTAAGCCAACAGTATTTAGAAGTGGAAATTTAGCTCACGAGGGTGAAGCTCTTATTAATGGGATAGTGTCCCTATAAAAGAGACGTCACAGAGCTCCCTTGACTCCTTCCATCATGTGAGGGCACAAGAAGATGGAGGTCTAGAAACTAGGATCCAGTCCTCACCAGACATTAAACGTGCTGGCTACCTTCATCTTTGTCTTCTCAGCCTCCAGGGCTGTGAAAAATCAATGTCTGTTGCTTAAGCCACCAGATTATAGAATATTATTATAGCAGTCAGAACAGGCTAAGACCTATATTTAATGGTATTTGCCTTAAATTGGAACATGGTTTCTAGATCTCAGGAAGAGCAAGGGGTTTATCTGATTCTCCAGATAACAAACTTCAAGGAAAGTTTGATCTTCAGGCTTGATATCCCAAAGAGTAATTATTGAGTTCAAGCACTACGATTAACCCTCGGTCTATTCCAATAGTATTATCTTTTGTCATTACTATTTATTTTGTCTAGTTTCTTTAGTTATAAAAACTTAAGTAATTTGTAGATTGGCATGAAATATGCACATGCATATTTTGGGTGATTCTTTTTGGTTATCATATTTTTCCAAGCATTTTTCTATGCTTTTCTCTTTGAACATTTATTCTGAATTGCATAAGTATTATTTTACTTTCCCATTACCTTATAATTGCAATAAATACATTTTATTTTTGCTTCAGAATTTTCTGTTAATTGGCATCTTCTTAACACAACATTTTTATGAATATTTACTTTCAATATCTACTTTCTCCTTTAATTTTAATTCCAAACCACTAAAGTCTATAAACATTATTGTAACTGAACATATTTGGCAACCTATTGTTACAAATTCTCTTCTACCCTTTCTTTTCAATAACAATAAGTAAAATTTATATTGAAGTGTTTATACTGTTTATATAGCATTTTCCCCCTTCCTATGTGATTCTTAACAATAACATACTGTTGTGTACTTTAATCTTAAAGTGAAGTAACAGATTAAATGCTAGTTAAGCTCTAAAATCACTAAGAAGAAAGAAATATATAGGGGTACAAAAATTTATCTATATTTTAAGAATGAAAAAAAACTGTAATTAAAAGTGTAATACAAGATATATACCAATAACAAAAGATAAGCACAGTCATGTTTGAGTCCCACAACTACAAGAGGTGCTTAAAGTAGTTACCATCAGTGTCCAGACACTTCTGATTACTGCGAACAACTGCTTGAGCAACGTTGAGCAAGCCACTGGTATCGCTGTGCATGCCATTTCAATTTACTGTGAGTCTTTCTTTTTCTTTTTTATTGTTTTTTTTAAATTGTTTTTGACAGAGAGAGAGAGATACAGAGACAGAGAGAGAACTGAACTGGGGGCACTCCCCAGTTTAGCATATAGGTCTGCATGGGTCGGGGCCGGGATTCGATCCTTGGTCCCCGGGGCTGCAAAGTGAGTGCTTAACCCACTGAGCCATCCCTGCTTCCCCATTACCGTGAGTCTTAAACTTACTACGAATGCATGCAATTGTAGACACACTGGAGGATCTGTTACATACTCAAACCTCTGTTGTTGCTGCACTTCAATATGTTCCCAAATTTCAAACACCACTTCAAAATGGTCTTGTCCTTCTCGCATGACAATTGTGCTTCCACTGTTCTCTATGACTGCCCTGCCTATTGCATGGTGACACTAGCATTCATTTGATTAATGCTATCTTTTCAGCAAACATCATACTACATATTACTACTATAAATCAATTCAACTTCAAAACATAATACCTACATAATAGCTCTTAAAATGTGTATATATTTATTTTGGCACCATCAGTATATAAAAGGCCATTAGCAGTTTCTTAGCGATAGGTCTCATTCAAAACTTGTGAACCAGTGTTTTTGTTCAGATGAAATGGTTGGCATGAATTTAGGGTGCGCGCTGTATTGAACGTAAGTATCTTGAAATGATAAAGTTATGCTTCACTCAGTGGTAGGCAATGGCTGAATGGAACGCCAAGTCATGTCTCTACCGCTGGCTTGTCAGGAGATTCATACTCATTAAAAGGGTGGCCAGAATCCTCTGCAGTTATTACATTGCTCTCCCTTTTTATCCTGACTTGCTTATCCTCTCCTTTCATCAAAGCAGCTGAATTTACATAATTCAAATCCGTGCATCAAGTGACTTCACTGTACAAAATTATATATTGATTGTTATAACTATTTATATTTTAGTTGACTAACCTTAGACTGATGAGACAAAATAAAATTTATTTTATTTACTGTCATGATACGGTTTAAACTTTTATCTTTTACTTCGCTTTGTGGGAGATGAAAAAATAAAGACAAAAAAGATAAAATAAAAAAATTAAGTATTTTGAGCATATATTCTATGCCCGTGATTATACGTATTGTATGCCATCAAATCTTTAAAATAATGTTATAATAATGCATTACTTTTTCCATTCTATGGATTAGAAAATAGACTCGGCAAGACCATTTGTTGCAGAGTACACAATCACTACATACAGATGCTCCTCTGCTCTACTGGGAAGTCGACGGATTCCAAGCCCAAGTTCTTTCAGAAAGCCACTCACCGTGTAAACTGACCTCATCCCTATGTTAAGAAAAGGCTTTTGGGGGGAAGCCAGAATGGCTCAGTGGGTTAAGCGCTCACTTTGCAGTGCCAGGGACCAAGGATTGAATCCCGGCTCTGGCCCGTGCGGAACCATATGCTGAACTAGGGAGTTCCCCCAGCTCAGCTCTCTCTCTCTGTCTCTGTATCTCTCTCTCTCTCTCTGTAAAAATATTAATAAAATACATAAATAAAAACTTTAAAAAAAAAAAAAAGAAAAGGCTTTTGGGACAGCAAGTTGAAGTTTCCATGGTCTTGTTAATGCTTCCCATAATCCAAGCACAGCAGTTTTTTATCCAGTTTGTAGGAAACAGGAAATTTATTTTTGTGGTTCTGATTCATGTATACTCTGCTCTCAAAGAGGTCTAATGTTTTATCAAGAGCTTTTTGAACTGCAAACCAGATGAGTTTTTTCTTTTTTAAAGTTACTGGAAGTAAAATGTTGTCAATATAAACAACATAGAAACAGCTCAAACTACTGGATTAAAAACAAAACTTAAATCCTTAAGTTTATATTCACAATGCTGTGTTATGGCAAAACATATTGAATTGTTTATATTTTTGATTGCCTAAAATTAACATCATAAACACAGTGTAGTTATTCTCTTAGCACTACAGTGTGTGTGTGTGTGTGTGTGTGTGTGTGTCTAGATCTTCGATTTCTTATTGATGATGCATTGGTAAAGTATCTACTTTAAAAAATACTAGTATTTCTAGGAATTTTTAAAATACAAATCAGCATTGTATGTAAGCCCATGATTGAAGCTGTACCTAAATATTCAATACCACTGACTTCAGGAAAAGTTAGATGTTAGGTTTTAAATCACTGGAAGACTGGTAGTTCAGAATCATTAAAAGTGAACTTCTCAATTCCCTTAAAAAATAGTAAAAATTGTGGAGAAAATAAAAATTGGTTGGACTTTAGTGAACTGAGGAAATAAATCCCATTCTGTATGGACTGATTTCCTAATATCACAAGTCATTTTAGAAATTATGCACAAGATAAATCTCTTTTCCCTCATTGCACCAATGTATTTAGCTTAATCATGAGCATCAGTGGAGACAGAGATTGGAAAATAAATTGTTCACTGTCTCCAAGACAAACCCCAAATAGGAAACTTGATATTCTGCATTAATTCTATCTCTGGAATATGCTTTTGAAAGGCAATGTATAATTACATGTAGCATTATAGAGACGCTTGTGTTTATAAATATTTTCAAAAGCCTTTGGAATTGTTTGCAAATCCAAAGTTTATAAACGACTTAAGAAATCCACAATTTTGTTAAACATGTTTCTGCATTTTTGTATTATGCTCTGTGATTTTTCTTTCTATGTGGTATAAGTCAAAGAAAGTGATATACAATATGGCAAAATGAAACTGAAATTTTGAAACAAAAGAAGCATCTGTTTTTCTAATTTAGTTTTTGAATGATGTTGGCTTCACAATTGGTTACACTGCAGACAATGTGGTTCAGATGACAATGACATTGATTATAATTCTACTTTGCATTAAGAGCAATTTTTATTCACTATTGTCAACTCCCTTAACTAGCAATAACTAAGCTTTTCAGCACCTATGTACCATGGGTATTGTTTTACCCCATCTGAAGCAGATTGGACTGTAACTTTGCAATTGGCTGATACAGTTTTCATGAAGCCAGAGATGGGTATAATTTTAAAGACTGCATTGCAATAGCTTATTTTTTGTCATACATTTAAAAATTCTGAAGCAAGCTATTTATTAGTGTGTTTTCTCCACTATGCGCATCTCTCCAGTACTTTAAAATGATTCTTAGTTCAGGGACCACAGACTTGGTGAGCTTTGCCTCACCATTAATTCCTACTTTCTTTATGTCTCTATGCAGTGTGTTCTGACTTCCTCTCATAATCAGAGGAAGAGGCTATATTATAACTGGGCAAAAGCATTCACAGTATCATGCCACCATAAAGATTGCTGATTCAGGAAGTGGTTTCTATCAGTTGCTGCAGTCCAAAATTTTACTTTGCAGTTCATTAAACATTCATATTTACCTCTTAATTTCTTAAAAATTATTTTATGTCTATGCTGTGTCCAAACAGGCTGTGAGTCCTTCAAAAAAAGAGAAATTTGCATTCCTTGTCTCTTCACCCAGTCATTTGCTCTTTCAGCAAACACTTGCCGAGTAACCACTGTGGTTCAAATAGTATGTTCAGTGCTTATTGGTAGAAACAACTTAACAGTCTCCTGGTTAAGATACTTGCTATTTCAATAAGGTCAGAACTCTAAGGGAAATGCATTAGAAACTAAATTGGTCAGTGTGCTCTACTGAAATGTTTTTATACTGTAATTGGTATGTATAATATTAGAACATTTACATTGTATAATTTATATAGTTATATACAACATCTTATTCCTGATGATTACAATAATTTTACTTTCTCTGTTGAGTGGGAATCATATTACTCCATGAACAGGTAATGGGAAACTCTGAATCATCTCCCAGGTGTTCTGCTTTTACTATGAGGCCTTCAGAGATTTTATTAGATTTTAGTTGGATAGTAAAATGCCACTTTTGTTCTGTAAGTAAGAGAACCTTAATGGCCATTTTTTTTAATGACAAGAACAAGATGTTATAATAAAGAATTAAAAGGAAATCATTTCTCAACAGTGAAACTAGAGTAGCTTTAATGTAAGCTTTAGCAAATTGTATTTTCTCCAACAGCAAGAAGAAATTGTCAGCTAAACTGTTTAATTAATACCTCACTGAGAAAGTAAAAAATGGCATACTACTTGATTCCTTTCATGCCATTTTGACATTATCCTAACCTGTAAACCTTACTTGATGATCTTATAATGGAATGGATAATCGACCTCCTCCTGGAATTAGGCAAACTT
The DNA here is from genome assembly GCA_004027555.1 of Craseonycteris thonglongyai. Classification (NCBI taxonomy): domain Eukaryota; kingdom Metazoa; phylum Chordata; class Mammalia; order Chiroptera; family Craseonycteridae; genus Craseonycteris; species Craseonycteris thonglongyai. The sequence continues at coordinate 1,572 of PVKE010000943.1, read as the reverse complement.
CAGTATAAAAGCTGCATTTCCCTCTCATGCACTGCATAATTGTGAGGGGATAATTTCTGTAGAACTCAGTTTTGCCATCTGGGAAATGGAATATTTTAAAAAAGTACTTTTATGAGTTAATGCATAGAAGACTTAAAATGCAGCCTACTATAAAGCAACCATTCAAACAAATATTAACTAAAGGTATTATAATAGGTTTCAAATAAATGAAATTTGTGCAAAATTTATTAGAATAGATAAATCAAGTCATATAAGATCACAGGTAAACTAGTAAATTTTCATTAACTGTTAGGAAGCAATACATACTTTCAGTGATTCTCAATCTATCATTGTTATACAGAGCTTCAGCACATACTTTTATCGAAGTGACTGTAGAGTCACCTAGTAACTCCTAGAGATAGCTGATCATCACAACATCACGACAACAGTGTGGCATTGGTAACACGGTATCCATTTTATAAATGAGGAAACTGAAGGTCAGCATGAGAAAGTGCTTTATCAGGTCTTAACCCCAGGTGTTTTAATTTCTACCTGTTGTATATACTTTCCAATAGCCTGCCATTCTAATTAGCATTACTTAACTATAATCAGCAATTCGTTTTTGTTAAAAGAGTCATCACTGCTGATCTAGTAAATTTCCAAGACTTGTTACATATTACGCAACAGACTTCAAAACATATTTTTGTAACATCCTTCAATCATAAACTATACTTGTGTGTCAACTCTGATGCTATGGTAGCTACCAGGGATATTACAAAGACAATATATTCCTCACCACAATGAGCTTATAACGTCATAAAGAAAAGGCACAAATAATCACACTACTACAGAACAATATAATAAGTGTCACTACAGTAGACTTTTATCCCATTATCTCCATGTTAAAAATGAAGAAACAGAGGTTTAGTGAGAAAAATAAGTAGCTATCAGAAAAATGATAAATTTGAAGAATGGCGGAGATAAACTCAAATTGTTTTATCACCTACCCTTTTAAAATGTTCAGCATGCCATAAACATAGTCATAGCCAACAATGGGTTTCTGATGCTTGGAGACAAAACTCTTTTTGTGGTGTGGCTCTAGACCACATACAATTGTTTTACAACATACAATAAATATAAATATGGATGACACTGTTGTTTGCATACTAGCCACAATTTCCCACATTGCTCTTTATTTTAAAATACCAATTTTGGAGTGCCAGGGTGACTCAGCAGGTTGAGAGCTCTCTTTGTAGCCCTGGAATCTGAGGATCAAGTCCCGGTCCCAGGCTGGCCCATATGCTGAACTGGGGTGTGGTTCCCGTATGGAGTGCTCTCAGTTCAGATCCTGCCAGGGCGAGCTTCCTGTGTGGGAGGCCCCTGGTTTGGCTCCAGGCTCTTAGGGGTATGACTCCCATGCAGAAGGCCACCAGCCCACTTCCTAACCTGTACAACCCCTACCCACCTATGTGGAACAAAACCATGTCGAAAAACTGACGACATACAACTACGGAGTCTGCTCTGTGCCCTCCTCTACCTTTTCTCTCTCTCTCTCTCTCTCTCTCTCTCTCTCTCTCTCTCTCTCTCTCTCTC